>MDKJ01124204.1:0-14138 GCA_005239525.1 Nicotiana knightiana
TATATATATATATATATATATATATATATATATATATATATATATATATATATAATTATACTACTGCGGCGTGCAGCCCGATCCATATATATAATATATATTGCTGCGGTGTGCAACCCGGTCCATATAATATTCGACTGCGCTCACTGAGGGTGTACAGACTCCTGGAGGGGCTCCTTCAATCCAAGCGCTATATCTGCTGCGGCGCGCAGCTTGATCCAATATTTATATTGCTGCGGCATGCAGACCGATCCATATATAACATATATTGTTGCGGCGTGCAGCCCGATCCGTATATATATACTCTATAATGCTACGACGTGTAGCCCCACTCACATATAATATATAGCATATATATTGTTGCGGCGTGCAACCCGTCCCATAACTATCCTCACATACTCGGCTCTCGGCCTGACTCAGTCACCCTCACAAGCCACTTGGGAAATTTATCTCAACTCATGGGACTCAGCCCCAAATACTTTTCAGAGTTTTCAAAGCAGTGTGATAACAGTGAAAATAACAACAAGTAGGAAACATGACTGAGTTAACAATTTACTTACAAGACAGTGGTAGAATAGTGTAAAAGTACCCCCTGAGGGTCTAAACAGATTGGCACAAGGCCCCAGACATGGCTCACAACCCATAAACAAGTATAAACTTCTGAAAGACAGGATGTCGTAAGGGTTCAAATCAATACGCGACTTAATAGTCGCTATGGGACGGACCAAGTCAAAATACCTATTGGTGCACTCCCCCACGCTCGTCATCTAGCATGTGCGTCACCTTATTTATCAACACAATAACAGATAACACGGGTGTCATACCCTCAGGTTTAGAGTTACAGTCGTTACTTACCTCGAAACATCCCAAAAGCTACTCCGCGATGCGCTTGCCCCTCGAATTGGCTCCCAAATTCTCCGAATCTAACCAAAATTATATTAGCATCATCAATATACGCTAACGGAACAAAACCCAATCGAAAGATACAAATTTTTAACACAATTCTCGAAATTTGGCCAAACCCGAGCCCTGGGACCACATCTCAGAATTTGATAAAATTAACATCAATAGAATACTCGTCCTCCCACGATTCTATACATACCAAGAACACTAAAATCGGACCACAATTGCCCACTTAAATCCTCAAAAGAAATTTCAAATTCCATGCACCTTTCTTCCCCAAATTTGGGTTTAATTCCAACAATTTTCCGGTTTAATTACTTAGAAAACGATATAGAAATGAGTTATGAAGTTGGAAACTTTACCTCCAAGAGATCCCCTTTGATTTCTTCTTCAAACCCTCTCAATTAGCTCTCAACCCGCTTGACAATGGAGGAAAATGATGAAAAACTTCGCAACAATGGGCTTTAAAACATTCTGCCCAACACTTTAAATCCCTTCAGTGCGATCGTGACTCTAGCCACGCAATCGTAATGCACAAACCAGACAATTCAATGCGATCGCATACCAATACACGCGATCGCATAGAACAACTCTCCACCTCACACACGCACCTCAGAACCTCTACGCGATCGCACTGCTTTACCTGACCAACCTATGCGATCGCAATCCTAGCAACGTGATTGCATAGAACAAAAATGCCTGCCCACTCTTTTACTCTACGCGATCGCGGATGAATCCATGCGATTGCAGTGAAGAATTCACTGCTGCTAAAACACCAGAAAATAGCAGACTTCTTAAGGTAAAAAAAGTGCCCGTTTGAGCATCCGAAATACACCCGAGGCCCCCGGGACCTCAAAAAATCCTACCAACACACCCCATAACATCATTCAAACTTAGTCGAGCCTTCGAAACACCAAAAACAACACAAAAACACCAAAATTACATCAAATTCAAGCCTATGAACTTTGAAACTTCTAAATTTCGCCAACGATGCCTAAGCCAACCAAAACACGTCCGATTGACCTGAAATTTTGCACACATATCTAAAATGATATTATGAACCTGCTCCAACTGTTGGAATTCCATCCCGAACCTTATTGCCTATTTTCCACTGCCGATCGAAAATCGCCAAAAACTAACTTTCGCCAATTCAAGCCTAATTCTACACCGGACATCAAAACTTCATTTCGAACACACTCCTAAGTCCCAAATCACCTAACGAAGCTATCCGAGCCATAAAATCCGCATTCCGAGGTCTTTTACTAATAAGTCAACTCCCAGTTGATTTTTTCAACTATTAAGCTAATTTAAGAGATTAAGTGTCTCAATTCTCACCACGACCACTCCGAACCGAACCGACTGACCCAATACAACATAAATAGGCTAAGAAACATATGATAAAGCAAAAATTAGGGAAATGGGGGCTAATCTCACGGAACTACTGGCCGGGTCGTTACAAGTAGTAATAAATAAATGCATAAAGGAATTCAGAACAAATTTATTTCAGAACGTTAAAAGGCCGTAGTTGGTTGAGTGCCAAATATAATTAGTCATTTTGGCGATATTGATTGTTTTTTTAAAATGATTCGTTAGTTTATGTCTTCTGTTCATGGGTCTCAAAAATACGTAAGTTGGTAAAGTTTATTTCATGATATTAATCAGAGGTATAATAATCTTATGAAGTTCCAAGAGATTTTATTAACGTATTTCATATGCATTTCATGCATTTATACATGCACATTGACCCATGAACAGATGGAGTTATATACGTGTATATGTATGTATATATATGTATATGGGATATGGGAAAGGTTATGGCGTTATATACGCACCACCACCTGATAAGCTAGTATACGTTGATGATTTTTCCCACAGTGGCCGAGATGATATGATGGGATGCCCTCAGAGGCTTGATGATGTTATGAACACGTGTACGTATGCACGACATGAAATTCATACGCATATGTATGACACTATAAGTATTAAATGCTATACATAGTTATCCAGAGTTATATGTTGAGTCCTTTGTTCCATGTTTCTTCCATGTCCTTAATTAATGTTGACTTACTGTTATGTTTCAGTCCCGCCTTACATACTCTGTACATTATTCAAACTGACGTCGTTTTGTTGGGGACGCTGCATTCATGCCTGGAGGTATAGACAATCAGTTTGACGAGCCCTCATAGTAGACGAGATTGGCATTCACAGAAGGATTGGTAAGACTCCACTTCATTCGGAGTGCAGTCGAGTCTATGAGTCATCGTGTTAGAGTTTTGTTACAGACTTATGGGTAGGCCGGTACCCCATCCCATTTGATGTCAAACAATCTTAGAGGCTTTGTAGACACAGGTTTATTATGATGTACAGTATGTCAGAGGCCTTGACGGCCCATATGTATTCATGTTTTAGGAACGATCGTTCATTGATATAACATTTTCCCACTTACAATTGTACATTATGAGTTGTGACCAAGTTGTCCCATGATATTTACAAAAAGAATGAATGAGTTACAGAGTGGTTCACTCGGGCCAGTATGGCACCGTGTGCCAGCCATGCCTCCCCAGGTTTGGGGCGTGACATTTTATTTGGTTTTATTAATTTTGTATATGTTGTGATTTATTTGTTCCTAATGTGTTACTTGTCCACTTTTTTCCGCTTTGATATTGTTGAACTGTACATATAAACTATCTTTTTGCGCACCCCTCTGAGTCTTCTGAATACAACTTCGGGAATCGTGGATACACGCCTCATTCTTTTTTGAGATAAAGCTGGTGGGCCTAGGCTCCCGGTGAAGGATTATTAGTCACCCATATTTAAGAACGGGGAGGGTCCAGTAGTTGAGCCGGAGAAGTATTACTCCTGGTACACTACCCTTTCCCAACTCGAGTTTTCCACTCGTGTTATGGTCAGTCTAGATACACCTCATCCCCTAGGATTTTTAAAAAATCTAGAAGAACAAGCCACATGCCTGGTTATCCCTAGTAGGTTCGCTTTATTTGCATCACGTGCATTTGACTTAGCGAAACTCGGCACAGGGGCCGGGTCCGTATAAGATAGGTATCCTCTTTGAGACCATCATGTTCACTTATGTGCTACTTGTTACATCATTTGGAAGGCTTGCTTGCATTGTTCACCGGCTTTAGAAAAATAGTTGAGCGGAATTATTTTAAAAATAAAATCTTTCCCCTAGTTTAGTAATAATCCTTTTTTTACTAAGATTTTGTAGTAGTCTGGTGTGAGGTATAAAGATTAATTTTCATAAAAATCAAAAGAGAAAAATACTCAGTTTTACCGAACTACGCGGGTTTGATTCTTGCCAGATGTGAGACACGTAGGCAACCTCCATCGGGTTCAGCCCATATTTTTAAAAAAATAATAAATAAAAAAACATAAAATTTCGCATGTGCATAAAATTTTTGAATTTTTTTCCCTATTTTTGGTCACCTTTTACTGTTTTGTCCTCGTATCCGACCGTTTTGCCGGGGCAGCCTTCCTTGGAAGCGTCGAGGAGATATTTTTGCAAAATATTCATTTTGTTTATTTATTTTCACATTTTTTCCATGTTTTCCTTATTTCCGGCCATTTTGCCGAGTCAACCTTAATGGCTGTTTTCGTAAAAGAATAAATTTTTGTCTACTTTTACCCGCTTATCCATGTGTCCAGATGTCTTTACCGAGACAGCCTTAGTACTTTCCTTCGAAGTACTGAAGAGCCGTTTTCATAAGAATAACCATATTGTCCCTTTTTTCACCTTTTATCATTGTGTCTTCGGGCGGCCGGTTTTATCATGTTTTGTTTCCTCGGTAAGATACGTGGTTAGTCATTCTAGAGTTTGGTCATTTTCGTCCAAATCTGGCATATCGATCAAGTCTGATAAGTTGGGTCTTAGTTGACTGATCCTTCAATACGAGGATTTCTCTACTAAGAAATTTGTCCATTGTCTTATCCAAAAGTGTGCTTGATGTCATTTCTTCGAGCTTATATTAGGACTTGACCTCAAATTTTTATTTATCTAGGTAAGATATGAATTCAGTAAGTGGAAGACCTAATAAGAACCCAAAAGATGATGAGCCCTTGCAGATTTGGCTTGTGCATATAACACCCCGGTTGCTGAGGCAATGGTGGAAAAATATGGGCGTTTGTAAGCAGGAAAAAATAAAGGACCATCTGGGTAACTTTGTGAATATTATGGAGATCAACCGAAGGAGGGAATTAATCGAGGCATTGGTGCATTTCTGTATTCCTAATAACAACGTATTCCATTCGAATGGTTTCAAAATGACACCCACTTTGAAGGAGTTAGCTGGTGTCACGACCCCAAAACACCCGTCGTGATGGCGTCTGTAGTGGAATCAGGCAAGCCACACATTTTGTTGAAGTAAGATTGTTTTTCAGAAAATTTGTAAATTCAATAGCAAAAGTATCAGCAATAATCCATTTAAAAGTTTAACATCATCAAAACATCATTTTAAAAACCAAACCTAGATCTAGTGTCATTGAATCATGAGTTACTAAAAGGTAAGAGTGCTGAAATACAAAATAGACAACATAGTCTGAAATAATATAAATGCGACATGAGGATAAAGAAGGAGAAATCGAGGATGTGATCGCCAGCTACTACCTCGAAGACTCCAGGGAACTCTATCAATCACTACTATCCGGCCTCGATGAACCTGGATCTACAACACAAGGTGTAGGAGGTAACGTGAGTACACCAACTCAGAAGTAACGAACCCAAACTACGGGCTGAGAGGTAGTGACAGACTAAACCTCAATAATTGTAATGAAAATAGTACACAGAATTTAGGCATGTTCACAATTTTAACCGATAATGAAAACAGAATATGACCGATCTGATAAGTAACCCAGGTATATCTCAGTACTCTACATGCCAATGTGTCAAAAGTTTGGAAATGTACCTAGTGATCACAACTCTCACATCAAAGTCCACTCAGTACTGTATATGGCTCTCGGGCTCAGGGAAGATCCATCCCGGATAGTACCCAAACACCGGTGACCGTAGTCACTCAGTACTGAGGAAAAAAAAGTCCGATACAGCCCCACAGAGAAGATCCATCTCCGGAACACAACACTCGGACAAGATCCATGTCCAGGGACGATCCATCCCTCGCATATTATCAACTTGGATAATATCCATGCCCAAGGAAGATCCATCCCTCAATATCAATGCGCTCACTGGGGGTGTAAAGACTCCAGAGGGGCTTCTATTAGCCCAAGCGCTATATCAAGGCAACAAAGGGATGATTAGAGTATCGTTTCAGTGTGCAGTTCGATCTCATAACTGTCTCAATAACAGGCTCTCGGACTCACTCAGTCATTACTCTCCAGTCTCACTCACATGGGCTCACAAATGCATGAACTAGCCCGAAAAAATGATAAATATATAAAATCAACAATTACCGAGACTGAGGCATGAAGTGATATGTTATGACAGGACTGAGTATACAAAATCAAATAAACACATAAGGAGACAGCAATATACGACCACTCGGGTCTCAACATTTTCAGCGTGAAGCCCTAACATTTGACTTAGCATGATTTCTATCATGTTCACATTAACCACATCAATAAAAGTGTGGATATCAATCCGAAATAGCTACTAAACGGTGCCATGGGATGAGCCAGGACACAATCACTCGGTGTACGCCCGCACGCCTGTCACTTGGCATGTGCGTCACCTTAATTATAATCATATAGCATATAGTTCAGGGTTTTGAACCCTCAGAACTAAGTTTGGAAACGTTACTTACCTCAAAACCAGCTAAAATCCTAGCACTCAATGCCTTTGCCTATAGACTCGGCCTCCGATTGCTCCAAATCCACCAAAAATCACATTTATATGATTAATATATACCACGGAATGAAGCCCACTCGAAAATTATCAAATTCAACAAAAGATCCCGAAATTGGCCAAACCTGACCCTCAGGCCCACTTCTCGAAATTCGATAAAAAATACAAAACTAGAATCCCTACACTCTCACGAGTTCATACATACCAAGAACATCAAAATCGGACTTCAAATGGCCCTTCAAATCCTCAAATCAAAGTCTAGAACTTCAAGCCCTAATCCCCCAATTTTAGTCACAAATTTTCATAAATTTCACCCCCAATCAGTCATATAATCATACATAAACGAGTTATAAGTCCAAAAGTCTTACCTCCACGAAGAACCCTCGAATTTCCTCTTCAAAACCCTCCAAAAAGCTTCAAACCCGAATAGAAATGGTGGAAAAATGACAAAAATTTGCTAAAGGTCCTATTTATATGTTCTGCCCAGCGATGACCGCACCCAAGCAGCTAGGGGTGAGCCCCTATCAACCAATCAACCACTGCTACCCGGCCTCGATGAAGCTGGATCTGCACACAAGGTGTAGGGGGTAACGTGAGTACACCAACTCAGAAGTAACGAACCCAAACTAAGGGCTGAGAGGTATTGACAGACTAAACCTCAATAATTGTAATGAAAACAATACACAAAATTTAGGCATGTTCATAGTTTTAACAAATAATGAAAACAAAATATGACCGATATGATAAGTAACCCAGGTATATCTAATTACTCTACATGCCAATGTGTCAATAGTTTGGAAATGCACCTAGTGCTCACAACTCTCACATCAAAGTCCACTCAGTACTGTATATGGCTCTCGGGCCCAGGGAAGATCCATCCCGGATAGTACACAAACACCGGTGACCGTAGTCACTAAGTATTGAGGAAAGAAAAGGCCGATCCAGCCCCACGGAGAAGATCCATCTCCGGAACACAACACTCAGACAAGATCCATGTCCAGGGACGATTCATCCCTCGCATATCATCAACTTCGGACAAGATCCATGCCCAGGGAAGATCCATCCCTCAACATCAATGCGCTCACTAAGGGTGTAAAGACTTCGGAGGGGCTTCTATTGGCCCAAGCTATATCAAGCCAACGAAGGCATGATCAGAGTATCGCCGCGGTCAATAAAAGTGTGGATATCAATCCGAAATAGCTACTAGACGGTGCCATGGGATGTGCCAGGCCACAATCACTCGGTGTACGCCCGCATGCCCGTCACTTGGCATGTGTGTCACCTTAATTATAATCATATAGCATATAGTTCGGGGTTTCGAACCCTCAAAACCAAGTTTGGAAACGTTACTTACCTCAAAACCGGCTAAAATCCTAGCCCTCAATGCCTTTGTGTCTAGACTCGGCCTCTGATTGCTCCAAATCTACCAAAAATCAGATTTATATGATTAATATATACCAAGGAACGAAACCACTCGAAAATTATCAAATTCAACCAAAAATTCCGAAATTAGCCAAACCTAGCCCCTGGGCCCACCTCTCGAAATTCGATAAAAATTACAAAACTGGAATCCCTACACTCTCATGAGTTCATACATACCAAGAACATTAAAATCGGACCTCAAATGACCCTTCAAATCCTCAATTCAAAGTCTAGAACTTCAAGCCCTAATCCCCCAACTTTAGTCACAAATTTCCGTAAATTTCACCCCCAATCAGTCATATGATACATAAGCGAGTTATAAGTCCAGAAGTCTTACCTCCACGAAGAACCCTGGAATTTTCTCTTCAAAACCCTCCAAAAAGGTTCAAACCCGAATAGAAATGGTGGAAAAATGACCAAAATTCTCTAAGGGACCTATTTATATGTTCTGCCAAGCGATGATCGCACTTGCGGACCCGCACCTGCAGTCCTTCTCCAGCCTAGCCAATTCCTCATATGTGATCCCTCCTCCGCTTTTTCGGACTCGCAGCTGCGGTCCCCTATCCGCAGGTGCGGAAAAACCAGAAGGCTTCACACCACCAGTTCCAAAATACCAAAAACCATGCCGATAACTATCCGAACTCATCCCGAGGCCCTCAGGACCTCAACCAAAAGTACCAACAAGTCATAAATGATCACCCGGACTTAGTAGAACCCTCAGAACACCCAACATAAAATCGAAACATCAAATCAACCAATGATTCAAGCCTAAGGATTTTAAAACTTTCAAAAATCACCAACGATGCCGAAACTACGCAAAACTCGTCCGAATGACCTGGAAATTTGCACACACATCAAAAATGACACTACGAACATGTTCCAACTTTCCGATAGCTAATTTTCCACTACCGACCGAAAATTTGCCAAAAATTCAATTTCGCCAATTCAAGCCTAATTCTACTCCGGACCTCTAAACCACATTCCGAACATACTCCTAAGTCCAAAATCACCTAACAAAACTATCCGAGCTATAAAATACGCATTTCAAGGTCATTTACCTAATAGTCAACTTCCGGTTGACTTTTCCAACCATAAGGCCAACTTAAGAGACTAAGTGTCTCATTTCTCACCACGACCACTCCGAACCCGAAACCGAACCAACCGACCCAAAACATCATAAATAGGATAAGAAACACATGACAAAGCATAAACAGGGAAAACAGGTCTAATCTCACGGAACGACCGGCTAGATCGTTACAACTGGATACACAAAGTTAGGCGATGAGCTTCGGAAGAAGAGACCCTTGGCCCCAAAGGATATCACTGGAAGTAAGTTACTTGAGCAGATGACAATCAGCCAAAACAAAATAGCATGTGTGGAATGAGGGCGCGTTCAATTGGATTTCTTGTACGACAGGTATGGATGTCCAGGTGTATTTTCAAAGCACGGGAAAGAGCTTGATAATAAAATTGGATATAAAGCTTGGAAAAGCCATGGGCGGAGAGCATTCGTAGTGTCATTTCTAGGGACGATGGTTTTCCCAAGGCATGACAAAAATATTGATATTCAATTATCTAGCATAGTTTTCGCTTTATTGCGTGAAAAGGATGTCACTATCATTCCTATGGTATTGTCAGATATTTATCGTGCCCTAACCAAATGTTAGGAAGGGAAAGATTTCTTTGAAGGCTGTAACATCATACTCCAGATATGGTTTTTAGAGCACCTTCTTTTTCATCCCGTATGGGTAAATTTTAGTGTCCATTGGTGCAACAATGAGCTTGAAGATAGGTCTAAAGTTTTGACCGAAGATAGTAGCTTCACCAAGGGCGTTGAAGCATGGAAGGGGTATCTTCAAAAGTTGACTGCTACTGGAATCACATGGAAATACCACTCGTTCTCACCAAAAGAGGTCATACACAAGTCCTACCACCATTCGTTTTTGATTTTGATGGGTCCTCGGGGTTTTCAGCTGTATGTGCCTATGAGAGCCCTACGCTAATTAGGTCAAAAACAAGTCGTGGCCCCAGTGGAACACATGCAAAGATTCATGTGGGACATAAAATCGGAGGATCTTGTTCGTGAGGCTTATGCTAAGCAGGTTTGGGATGAAATTAAAGTGCTTGAATTTCACACTATGGTGGAAGATAAAGATCGAGGAGAGTTAGACCCTGTATCTTTTGAGTGGTTCTATAACCAAGGTGCTTTTGGATCTAGGCAAGAGACAATTCTGAAGAGCACGACAGAATGGGAGACTGGAATCAAAATAAGAGTGGGGCAGGCCAAGGAGGAAATAGCAAGAGATTATGAATCCATCATCCGCAAACTACGTAAGGATATAAGTATCGCCAACGTGAATGTCAGGACCCAAATTCCCAACCCTCGGAATCGTGATGGCGCCTAACACCATACTTGCTAGGCAAGCCAATATCAGAATTTAGCTAAACATTTTCTTTTAAGAATTTATTTAAATATAAGTAAGCAGTTTAAAATGATGCGAAATCTAATATTATCCAATAAATAATATCAAGAACAATATTTGAAATAATGAAACAAAACTCGAAACTACTACTAATATCTAGCTACCCAGGGTCTGGAGTCACAATTCACGAACTACTAAGGAATACTACAAGTATTTGGCTGAAAGAAATATGTATCTGTTTTAAATGAAATAAAACAACAATCTAAATAATGTAGAGAAGACTCCAGGAATCTGCGGACGCCAACAAATGTACCTCGTGTCTCCGTACGAACGCTCAGCCACTACTCGATAACTCAACTATGGTCGGAACCTGGATCTACAAAAGAAGTGCAGAGTGCAGTATCAGTACAACCGACCCCATGTACTGGTAAGTGCCGAGCCTAGCCTCGACGAAGTAGTGATGAGGCTACGGTGGGGCCTTTATAACATAACCTGGATACAATGTATAATAAAACAAGAAGGGAATAATAAACTAATTAAACAGTAACTTGCAACAATTAATAAAACAACTCGATTAACTTTTCCAGATCTCAACTATAACCAATCCTCATGCAAATTTCCAAGTTTCAATTTAAAATAACGGTAAAAGCAGAGTATGGGAACAATAGAATGAAACAGTAAGTTTTCTAGTCTTTATCATATAATCAGTAAAACATGAATATCCTCCCTTATTGCTCCTTGTTGCGGCGCGCAACCCGCTCCCACCAGACAATCACATCTCTTTATTTATAAAAAGATTTCACAATTTAGGTCAAAGCCTTTCACAATATTTATGTCTCAACAATTGTAAGCAGAAAGATATACTATTCATGAACTTCATTAATTATCATTTCACAATGAAACCAACCAACCAGATCAACCCTTTTTATACCACAATAAAGCCAAGGGATAAACTAACACTTCCAAATACGTGAAGCAATATTTAACAACAAGTTGACGTAAACAAGTAGACATGAGGCATCAAAATCACGAAAATAATCAAGATATGAATATAGTGAATTGGAACGGGGAAGAGATCATGTTAAATAGATAATTTGGTGGTGCATAGATACTCGTCACCTCACCTATACACCACACACGTGAAATTTCACATATCATTTAAGTTGGGGATTCTTATTCCCTTAAGTCAAGGTTAAACCAAGCACTTACCTCAATTCCGCAGGCCACTCACTGCTCAATCACAGCTTTTCCTTTAGAATTTGCCTCTAACCCGCTCGAATCTAATCATAATTGGTTCGATATCATTAATTATTTCTAAAGAGATTAACTTTACTGAAAAACTATGCTTTTTCTATGTTTTCCGATCAAAAGACAAAAATCGACCTCGGGCCCTCTTGGTCTAAACTCGAGGTTCGAACCCTGAGCTCAGATATACAATTAGTTTTGGAATCCGACCTCAATTCGAGGTCTAAATTCCTAAATTTCGAAATTCCTAAGTTCTACAAAAAAATCCCAAATTTTACCATTAAAGTTCTAGGTTTTTGGTTGAAATCTTGTAAAAAGTTGTAAAGGATTGAAAGAAAGTAGTTAGGAATCACTTATCTGTGATTTGGAGAATTTTGAGTCTTTGAAAAATCGCCTATGGAGGTTTAGGGTTTGAGAGAACTGAAAAATGGGTGAAAATGCCGTCTAAATCCCACTTAACAGGCTTCGTTATCGCAAATGCGATCAGGGGTTCGCAATTGCGAACCCTTCGAAATTACTGCTGGCTTCGCATTTGCGACCTAAATGTCGCATTTGCGACTTCTGGGCTTGCTGGGCAGTCTTCGCATATGCGAAGTAAATCTCGCATTTGCGAGGATGACCTTCCCAGGCCTGGTTCGCATTTGTGAACAAAAATGTCGCGTTTCCCAGGCCTGTCAGCTTCGCAATTGTGGAGCCTGATCTCGCAATTGCTAGATCAGAGACCTGGTGACAGACACCAGATGCACCAGCTGAGATTTCTAAGTTCTAAACAGTCTGTAGCCTACCCGAAACTCACCGAGCCCTCGGGGATCCAAACCAAAACATGCAAGCAAGTCTAAAAATATCATACGGACTTGCTCATGCGATCAAATCACAAAAATAACATTTAAAACTACGAATTCAACCTCAAAACTCATGATTTTTGCAAGAACTCTTCAATTTCACTATTTTCTCAATGAGACGTCTAAATCACGTCAAATCAATTTCGATTCTCACCAAATTTCACATATAGGACTTAAATAACATAAAAAACTTGTACTGGGCTCCGAAACTAAAATACAGTCCCGATACCAACGATTTCAAACATTAATTCATTTCTTTATTTTCTTAAAAATCCAGCATAACAATTTTCTTCAAAAATTGATTTCTAAAGCTAGGGACCTCGGAATTTAATTCCGGGCATATGCCCAAGTCCCATATTTTACTACAGACCTCCCGAGATCATTGGAACACAGATTGGGTTCGTTTACTCAAAATGTTGACCCGAGTCAACTAAAAACCAAATTTAAATTCCAAAATTATTATTTCTCATAGTTTCACATAAAAGCTTTTCGATTTCATGCTCGGACTGTGCACGCAAATTGAAGTAATTAAAATTAGTCTTTTTAATGTTAATGAGCCCAAAATGGAGTCTTAATTGATAAGATGACCCTTTGGGTCATCACAGTGAATATGGATTTGCAGTATACTGAGTTTAAAGAGGATAAACCCAAATTAATACATGAGGTTCAAGCGCTTCAAGCACAACTTCGACAAGCGAAAATAGAAGTCGTTACTCAGCAACAAGCTACCATTCCAAAGCACGAAGAAATGCGTTACAAACTTATCATCTATGATCTAAGGGCTCGGACCAAGGCTGCAGAATCGAGTAAGAACCAGCTAGAGAATGAGCTAGCAAGGATCCAGAACTAGCTGAATATGTCATTACAACGCGAGGTGGATAAATCAAACATATCCAATAATCATGAGCGATAGATCCAGTTTTTAAGTCAGAACCAGGAGCATGTTAGAAGGAGGGTCTATGGAGTGGCTACTTATACCGCTCGAGGGTGTGTGACTTGTCAAGGTTTGACCCGAGATCAGTTTGCTACGACAGCGCCCTCGCACGCCAAATTGTCACAGACTTAAAGCGCATATACCATGATATGGGAGGTCAGCCGCAAGAATAAGCACCTTAACTACAATTATGCCAGTGGATTCTCCTGCAGAGATCAGAGTCTTCTTTTAGTTGGCAACCCAGTTTGATTGTTCATTTGTAGTCATCGAGTTTTTAAGAGTCTTTTGGTGTTTTGAGTGTTGTTGTTTGCCTTTTATTTTATTTTTATTTTATTATAAAAAGTCTGTTTGAGTCGAGTCCGATCTTGTTTAAATATTCGTCTTTTAGGTTGTATCTTTATGTGATTTTCCTTTGTCTTGTATCAAAAATAAAATTCAAAAATCAATGAAAAAAGATTTTTTTTTAGAAAAATTCGAAAATGAACCAAAAAGATATTGTTTTTTGTACATTAAAAAAGGGGGAAAACTTTGATTTGTAAATATATATATATATATAT
>ML401758.1:8656-34494 GCA_005239525.1 Nicotiana knightiana
GGATAAATCCGAGGTCCTCACTCGAACGAATCGGCCAAACCAGCCTAGGTCCTGATCCTCGTCGATGCTCGAGAATGGGGCCTTACTGGCCCGACGTGCAAGCGTTATTTATCCCCCTCGATAGAGTCGGGGGCTATACACGCGCATGAGGTGGTCGATGGGAAAGGGACACCTCTCAAGTTTGCTCACGAAGTAGCGAAGAAGAATTACAATCCTCCAAAATGAAAGATGAATCTGCCCGAGATTCACCTCATACCTTTCACAAAAGGATATAATAACTAGATCTAAAGGACCCAGTGTGAAAAGGTAAGTGTAAACACTTAAAACCACTCCATGTGGATGGTGGTCGATTCCTCAGGTGTAGGGACCACTGCGAGCTTATCGACCCAGTTCTAGTCCTCATTGACCTTCTCAAGGACACTATCAAAGACCGAACATATGTACCTCAAGACCGGCTCGCACCGACCTGATACCGAGGAGGTTTTCTCAATCTTAAAATCGGGTCCGATTGGACACCCCGCAGGTACAAACATATTTAGAAGGGGTTCCGGTGACGGTTCCTCGGTAGCAACAAGCGAAACATTCTCAGATGGTCTCGAGGAATAAGGGGTTTCTTATTGAGGAACGGATTTTGATATTTTTGCCATTTCTTCTAAATAGAGGAGAAAAGAAGGTGCTGGTAAAAGACGAGGAGTAATTAGTAGGTAACTTATGTAAGCTTTCAGATAACCGGAAGGGAAGAAGTTTTAAACCTAAGCCAGAAAATCAGAAGACGATGGTGATGAGGTTTTCTTAAAGCACAAGAGCAAGAGTTTGAATGTAAAAGTTCTAATGAGTGGATGAAAAGGTATCTATAGTTTTCCCAAACGGCGGTTCACATCCCGAAGTGACACCGTTAACTGACATACATTTAATGCCTTGAAGACTGGACCGACGGGACGTTTCAATTATCTTTTGTCGATTACGTCATGATTTATCGAAGTGAGAATCGAGAGCTCATATCGTTTCTCGTCACCTACTCTCCGAAAAATGAGGACAATATCTGTATACGGGTAAAACCGAGCTCGATATTTGAAGCCATCTGTGATCGGGTAAAGACGAGCTCGAAGATCGATCTGACGTCCAGTACAATCAGCCAAGATCGAAACATGGTGATTAAGATCGAATCCAAAGCATTGTCAAAATTAGCCATTGAAGCCATCGGATTTGCCTTCGAGTTCACCGAAAGCGTAACCGGTCATGTTTCTAACGGTCTCGAAGAATGCTTTGTCAACTCATCCGACAGAGGTCCGTAATTCTCGCCATTAACCAATCATTACGGGCAAAAATCACGGAACGAGTCAAAAAGGAAACCAACGGTCAGCGAATCAAGGATTTGCTGCCTTTTATAGAACAATAAAATAATATCTTAAAAGGTAGGTCTCCCCTAATATATAAAAGGAACTTGACAATTCATTAAACACATTGGTAACACATATCGAAAGGCAATATATTGTTATTTCTAGTTTTATTATTTTGTTATTCTGTTTCGACATCGATAAAACTATTTTTTGCTCGAGGGCGACTAATTTCCTAAGGTTAAGATTTCTCAACTTGCTTGGTTTGCATTTATCTTTTTATCGGTTATTTTCATATTGATATGTTTTCTCATTTCGTATCAAATTAGATCATGTATTTTTAAAATCGTGTACAAATTCAATTGTCGATTTTGAGAGTAAACAAATAGCTTTTTCTCCTCTCCCCTTGTGCAGGATTAAATTGAATACTGATGGTAATATCAAGACTCAATTTGAAAATGGTGCTTTTAATTTGGTGAGATTTTTAGAAATGATCAAGATAAGTAGATGCTCGGACACTCAAGCAAGATGAAGCCTGCCTTAAGTCTCGCTGCAAATTAAAACAAACTAAAACTACTATTCCGTATCAAATAAGGGCTAACATTAGCAAACGAAATAGGCTATAAAGAACTAAAAGTGAAATTGTTGTCAAGCTTATAATGGAGCATGAGATACAGTGTCACGAGTCTCCGAAGGTGTCAATTGACACCCCTTCGGTGAATAATTACATTGTTTAGATAGATAAAAAAAATTTAAATGCAGACTTTTTTGGCGAATGAAGGCCACATACATGAAGAAGATTTGATAATCCAGAAGAATACGCTAAGAAAATCGAATTTCTTCTCCGGTAAATTTTGAATGTGTGGCTTATAAAAAAATTTTAAAAACCTTTAGTCTTTTCTATGTAAAAAGATAAATAAAAAGAATATGACAAAGAAATTGTACATAGGGAATAATTATTCGTGAATTATTAATTTATATATTGATCGGAATGTTTTTATAGTTTTAATAATTTTTATAGTTTTATTTTGGATTGAATTCACAAAATTTAGTCATATTATTTGAATTACACCATAAATGAACATGGTAAGAAATTTAACAAGATATTTGAATTACACCATAAATGAACATGGTAATTCATTGGCTCGTGTAATAGTAATTTTATCAATTAATCTTTCATTTTTGGATTGTCTTCAAATAATATCTTTAAATGGTTACAAAATTAGCCTTCTTTATGGGTATAGTGAAAATGAAAAAGTGAATAAGCAACACGAAATACCTCACTTCTTCTACATTGTATAAAAATTTAAAGTGAATTGTGGAAAAGGTTCTTTCTTTGACATTGTAATGCGACGGGTCCTTACTCTTGCTTGAAATTTAGATTTGTCTTATTTTTACAGGAAGAACATAATCTTACTCATCCCTTATTGATGCTTGATAAGTGACAAATTTAGAGGAAAAAAATAAAAATAAAAAATAATATATATATATATATATGGAATATATATTATATACAAAAATATACATATTGTATATACTTTTTGGCTATAGAATGCAATTAGTTTCATATTTTGCACAAAGATTTACTCTAACATCTATAGAGAAAGTCTGAAATTAACCTTTCCAAAACCTCAAGGATATTAAATATCTCGTTAATAGCAATCAAGAAAATATTTAATCTTTCACATCTCATATTTAACTGCTACAATAACAACAACAACAAACCCAGTATATTTCTAACAGGTGGGGTCTGGGGAGGATAGTCTGTACGCAGACCTTACCCCTACCTGATACAGGTAGAGAGGTTGTTTCCAATAGACCCTCGACTCAGGAAGGGTAAGAAGAAGGAGAAAGCAAGTAAGGAAGAAAGAAGGAAGAGAAAGGAAAAGGGAGAGATAAAAGATAAGTAGTACCAAAGAATAACAACAGGGTAAGAAGAAGGGGAAAGCAAGAAAGGAAGAAAGAAGGAAGAGAAAGGAAAAGGGAGAAATAAAGGATAAGTTGTACCAAATAATAGCAACAAGGAATATTATACCTGAGGCGAACAAAACCACATAACGCAATAAAAATCTAAGAATATGAAGGGACATCCATTCTACTAAGACTATCGATGAGCCACTAAAAACTACCCACTAACCTCTTATCTTACTCCTCGACCTCCACACCCTCCTATCAAGAGTCATGTCCTCAGTGAGCTGAAGCAGCGCCAAGTCCTGGCTAATCACCTCATATTTAACTAAGGCCTAAATCTTAATCATTCAGATCTCAGACATTAAGTTCGTTTGTTTTTAAAGTCTGAATCTTAATTATTCATATCTTATTCATTAAGTGTGTTTTTGTTTTACTTCACAACCACTTAATGGATCTGAATAGGTCTGTATGATTAAGATCCATCATAGAGACTTAATTTTATTAAGATGTTATCATCCATATTCATTATTAATTGTCGCCACTACCTACCATGATCAACTACCACCATACCATCACCGCCACCACCACCATACTCAACCACCATCAACACCATCATCGTCAGTCATAGCTGCCACTCGCACCACTCCCGCCACCACCATTCACAACCACAAACACTCACCCACCTCAACTGCCACAACTAAATACCCCATCACCATCAATAATCATAACCGACATTATCCATTATTATAAACTACCACCACCCACCACCATCTTCCTCTATCACAACCACCATAACCATCTGCTATTATTAACTATCACCACCACCATTCCCAATCATAATCGCCATCGCTACTAATCATCACTAGCTACTACCTAGAACCCCCACCACAAACCAAACCTACCACTAACCATTAACTCTAGTCGGCATCACAAGCACCACTTTAGCCAGATATTAAAAATCAAACAGTCTTAATCATTTAGTATTCAGATCTTCATACCCATCTTAATATTCAGATGTGTATTCAGATTTAGATGTCTTAATCTTAATACACATCTTGATATTCAGATGTTTATTCAGATTCAGACGTCTTAATCTTAAAAAAACAAATGAGACCTAAGTATGATCTATAAGTGTCACGACCCAATTTCCCTCCGTTGGGTATCGTGTTGGCACCTAGTATTAGGGACTAGGTAAGCCTAGCAATTACTGAATAACAACAATAAATAAAGGAAACTAACAGTCTTGATATAGAATCTCAACAGAATGTACAAACTTTCCCAAAACCGGTAATACAAGTCATAAGCTCTACGAATCTTCTACAACTTCTAAGTACAACTGTTTGGAAATAAATAAAATAGTGTATGAATAATAAATACAAGGAAGGTGAATCTGAAGCCTGCGAACGCAGCAGCAGGTTACCTTGAGTCTCCTCGGCAATCATCCACACAGATACTACAATATATACATGGATCTGCACACAAAAATGTGTAGAAGTGTAGTATGAGCACACCACAGCGGTGCCCAGTAAGTATGAAGACTAACCTCGGTGGAATAGTGACGAGGACTAGTCAAGACACCACAGGTCTACAAAATAAATAACATGAATATAGAAATGACCGAACGTTACATCTATCTAAGACATCACGAAATATTTACAACAATGACAATATAAAGCGGAAGGAAACTACATAAAACAATCACGAAACAGTACAAAAATACACAGAAAGATGGATAGCAAAACAAGCTGAATCGAAAGGAAACACAACACAATAGAGAACACCAATAACTCAACTCCACGTCGGTCTGTTTACATCGGGCCTTAGCCATTAAAATCCATAACTGGTAAATCTTTAAACAGCAGTTCATATGAAAAACTTTTGCAAATAAAATCATTTTAGTATAGAAGAGTTTCCTTTGAAAACATACTTTCTCCAAATGTAGATATAAGCATATTTGATAGAGAGAATTACGTAAAACATAGTTTCTTTCAAATTACGAAACTTTCCAAAGATGCTTTCCCAATAAATGACTTCCAAATATCATTTTAGGCAAGACTAGTGCTTTAAAATATACCTTCGATGTAAAAGTCATTCAAGTATAATCATTTCAAAACCATTGCTTTTTCAATAATACTTTTCAATAAAATCTCTTGATCAAAATCTCCTCAAAATTTATCCATCGGAACTCAGTCCGTAACTCAGAAATTGCCATGCAGTAAAGGAGGAATATCAAATCTTGCCAATAAATGTAGTAAGAGGTTAGTAGGAATATCCAAATTTAGAACAACGAAATAAAATACAAAGACAAGTGCACAACATCACCCTTTGTGCTTTTACTCTCATCCTCACCAAAACAAGTGCACGGCATCACCCTTCGTGCTTTACCCTCATTCTCACCAAAACAAGTGCATGATATCACCATTCATGCTTTTACTCTCATACTCACTAAAACAAGTGCACGGCATCACCCTTCGTGCTTTACTCTCATTCTCACCAAAACAAGTGCACGGCATCACCTTTCGTACTTTTAGCCTCATCTTCACAATAAATAAATAGATACAGCACGGCATTATCCTGCGTGATTTGATATCATAACATGGAACGGCATTATCCTTCGTGCTTTAATATCATAACATGGCACGTCATCACCCTTCGTGCTTTTACACGCATATCCATACAATACACGACATCACCCTTCGTGCTTTACACTTACTCACCCAAACAATATCAAGAACAACAGTTTGGCAAGGAAAAACCAACAATATGACCCATAAATCACCACACCCCGGCAAGGGAGTCAACAATACAAACAATATCATTAACAGCATAACCAGTAATAGAAATCACAATATCACGGCAAGGGAGTCAACAATACAAACAATATCATTAACAGCATAACCAGTAATAGAAATCACAATATCACGGCAAGGGAGTCAACATCACAAACAATATCATAAACAACATGATTAATAGAAACCACAATATCCCGGCAAGGGAAACAACTATAACCAATCTCACCTAAACAGTTAACTTCACGGAATAACACTCAGCTTAAACAAAGGCCCAGTAATAGGCAACATTAAGGAAATACCAATAACATAAATGTCTAACAATTAGACCTAAATGGAACTTAAGGGAATAGTCATATAAATCACAATGTAAGACTCACGGCATGCTTTACTCTAGCGAATAGATGTTCCAACTACAGCTAGTCAACTATAAGGCTAGATGACACTACTATAGTCAATTAGGCAAGTTAGGAAGAAAATATAGCATGATGATAAGAGAAGTAGAAAATTTAGTTAAGTAAAGTAAGGTCAAACAACCAACGAAGGAATCCAAAAATAAATAGTTCTAATTTAAACATGAAGGGATAAAATTAACAACCAAGGATTCAAATGTAACAATTACAAATCATACACAGGTAATATAAGAACATATGAATCCTAAAAGTCCAATCTAATTGCAAATAAGTTCGAGTATACACTCGTCACCTCGCATAATCGGACTACAATAAACAAGAAAGACTCAATCCTAAGGGGCAGTTCCCCCACACAAGGTTAGGCAAGATACTTACCTCGACTCCAAGAATCCAAATCAAGCCGCTAGCACCGCTTTTCCTTTCGAACCCAACTCCAAATCAATCGTATCTATACATAATCGACTCAATAACATCAAGAAGTGCTAAAAAATTTAATTTAAATGCCTAATTATAGATTTTCCAACATTCTTCTAAAATTTTTAAAAATCGACCCCGGGCCCGCTTGGTTGAAACACGAGGTTCGGGCCAAAATCGATCACCCATTCACCCACGAGCCCGAATATATAATTTGTTTTGAAATCCGACCCAAAACAAGGTCAAATTCTCAAATATTCAAAAAGCCCTAACTCTCCCCAAAACCCCAATTTCTACCTTTGATTTCATGTTTTTTAGGCTTAGAATCTAATAATGGTTGATGAAAATGGAAGAAAATGAAGTTAGAATTACTTACCTATGAAGCTATGGTGGAAGAGATGCTCCAAAATCGCCTAAGAGGGTTGGGAAAGATGAAGTTTGAGAAGAATGGGGTAAATCCCGTAATGGTTATGTTTTTGGGTATTAAAAAAATGACTGGGCGAAATAAAGTCGTGCGTTCGCGGTCCAAGCTCCGTGTTCGCACAAGGTAATTTCTATCCAGCCCCCAGGCCCACGTTAACATTGTGCGTTCGCTCCCTATCACCCACATTCACATAGTAACCCTCCCAAGGACCCTCCGCGATCGCATCCTGCTTGGTGCGTTCGCACTGAACAAATTAACCCTGACCCCCAGACCCCATTTTACCCTGTGCGTTCGCACTCCCTTGAGTGCGTTCGCATAGGGCATTTACCTGAACACCAGAAAACAACACCCACACCAGATTTTCTAAGGCATTTGCACTCCGACGCCTACCCGAAACTCACCCGAGCCCTCAGGGCTCAAAACCAAATATACACACAACCTCAAAAATATCCTACGGACTTATTCAAGTAATCAAAATACCGAAATAACATCATAACCATCGAATTAAACCTCAAAATCAATGAAATTCCTTTAAAGTTATAAAACTTCTAAATTTTCCATTTATGATCCGAATCACGCCAAACGAAGTCCGTTTATTTCTAAATTTCACATATAACACATATAAAACATATTAAACATGTTCCGGGCTCCGGAACCAAGATACGGGCTCGATACCACAGGTTTCACATCAAATTTCATTTTCAAAAATCTTTATATTTTTCAGAAAATAATTTTCTTTAAAAATTCATTTCTCGGAATTGGGACCTCGGAATTCGATTCCGGGCATACGCCCAAATCCCATATTTTCCTACGGACCCCCCGGGACCGTCAAATCACGGGTCTGGGTCCGTTTAACAAAAACGTTGACCGAAGTCAACTTTATTCAAATTTCTAACACAAAAATTATCATTTTTATCAGCTTTTCACATAAAGGCTTCCCGGCTACATGCTCGGGTTGCGCACGCAAATTGAGGTGAGATAGAAGGAAGTTTTCACGACCTCAAAATATAGCATTAGCTAGAAATATACGGGATGACCTTTTGGGTCATCACATCCTCCCCCTCTTAAACAGACGTTCGTCCTCGAACGTGCCAGGATTCACCTTGAACTCATCCAATCACTGATTATACACTTCTAACACATACCCGCGGGTGATCCCACGTCACCCCAATCCACGAAAGCCTGACGAAACAATCTCAACTGTAATATAGCCTTCACATCACCACTGATAAGCCTCCTACCTCTACTTCTCACCCTCTACTCATTTACAAAAGACCCGATTCTAAATCCATATCCGGCATTAGTCTTAATCAGCTATATCAACTCATGACTAAACCCACAAGGCACGACACATAACATAGTACATCACACATAGGCTCATATAACACTTTTGATCATAATAGCTGCCCGAAATCAACTCGACATTGGCAATTAGCCCCACATCTGAAAGAACTATGTTCCCAAACCCCATAACATTGATAATGATGCAATGAACAAGAAGACTTCATTATTAAACACCCGAGCCACCAGCCACAACTGACACAATCGGGCACACATCCCGCAAACTAAACTAAAGAAAACACATAACGAAATGACTGGATATGAAAATGGAAACATATAAAGGAACTGTCAAACAAGCCCATAGGCACAATTCTCTATCAATACTGACTTACCAAAAGTAATATAACAAGGAAGAAGCAAAGCATATGAACAAATCACAAGGATACCATCCTGATAAATTTCCACTGTGGTACTCAGCCCGGTCCAAACATATCGAATCACAAATATCAAGAGGACCTCGTCCTCAACTCTGAATCACATAACGAAAATATATCACACCAATTGAAATCCCTCCACTAGTTCATCTCAGCTGATAAAATCATTACGCTAACTGAACTCACATCTCGATGGAGTATCAAATCACAACTCATAAGCAAAATATTTAAAAAAATCACATAAAGATTACCACGAAG
This sequence comes from Nicotiana knightiana, assembly GCA_005239525.1. NCBI lineage: Eukaryota > Viridiplantae > Streptophyta > Magnoliopsida > Solanales > Solanaceae > Nicotiana > Nicotiana knightiana. Next base: position 17,918 of record ML401758.1, read on the forward strand.
AACAACAAGGACTCACTGTCAGTTTCACTACTATCAAGAATGAATAAAACAACGATAGACATGGGCTACTACTTATAGAATATCCCAGCAGGAGTAAACACAAAATGGAGTGCAAAACATGAAACTCACTCATAAATGAAACAACAAATAAGGAAACTCGTCCCGACTAGCAGAGCTATAATGAAATACAATCGGTGCCCCTCTGCAATACATCAAAACATATTTGGGTGTTGATATCTGGCGCAACGGCCTCTATTTTACTATATGAAACACAACAATGGGTCGGGTCTCCCCCTCTTAGGCACCCTCTACTCACCTGAATACCCTGCTACCACACACCTACCTGAATCTGAAGACAATCTCTCACCCTGTGGCTAATATCTCCACACTGAAAACAATCTCGTTGCTGAAATGGCTGTGGAAAAACACATAATATGAATCCTCTGAGACCCATGAGTACCTGAAATCCCATGCGAAGCTGGTAATGCAAACTGAACTGGTTGACCCGGAAAACATCCATCGTGTCGTACCTTGCCTCGATAATACGGACCAGTAGATTCCTCCGATCTACGAGGCCTCATTGCCTCCCTGAACTCTCTCCCTGATCTCATCTGTCCTCTCATTTCCGGTCCGACGAGCGCTCTAACCGGTGAGCAATCCCTACTACCTGCTAAAACGAGGCATCTTACCTAACTCTCGAGTCCCGCTAAATCAAATATCATGCCTGAATCTCCCAAATGACTCTACGGACTCATCTCCCAGCTGAAGCAACCAAGCGAAGTGCATGTCTGGCCCACTCACTGAATCTAACGGCATGCTCCCATAGTGACACAGCGCCCTGACGCAACTGCTCAAACTCTGTGCGCCGTACATCCCGAAGGAACTGAGGTGCAACCTCCCTCAAAGCATCTCCGAAAAATGAATCCATGCTAGTGAAGCTAACTCGTCCAAGTGACCCCAACTCATATGCCGTCACTATTGATCAACTCATTACTCTGGACCTGAGACGTGACAAAAGAAATCCCGCTCGTCTCCACAATACCCAAAGTACGAAGAATATAGTGACACTCCTCCAGGAAACCCTGGACATTATCTGCTGCCAATCCACTGAAAGATAGAAGGGTGGTACTTCCAGTACTCCTAAATTCCAAGGTATTCTTCCTCCGATGCTGCTACCCTGACCATGGCTGAACTGAAACCAGATGTCGTGTTGTCATGACAACGGGTACCTGACTAATGTGATCTTGCTGCTCTGGAGTGTAGTCGGTGGGAGTCTCCTCCCCTGATATGTGAAGCAACCGGTGCACTAGAATCAACCCTGCCTGAGTCAGTGTACCACTTATACTCAAAACTGCGCTCAGGTCTCCTGAAGTCCGGGGTAGCAACATGCACCCCCAGTACCTGTCCCCCAACTAGAACTACTGGCGACTCCTCAACAGCTGCTCTGGTAGGCATCTTAACTGCGGCACGTGCTCCTCGTTGGCCTCTGTCTCTTACCCTTGCGACACTTGCTTCGGGGCTACATCATCAGGAACCGCCATTCGTGTCCTCACCATCGGTGAGAGAATGGAACGATAATTTCAAACTTCATGATCAATAAACTCACACGATAGGAATGAAGTAAGTGAAATTGTCCTAATAGCTCTGTATCCTCTCGAAGATAAGTACAGACGTCTCCGTACCGATCCGCAAGACTCTACTAAACTCGCTTATGACTCGTAGCACCCATGACCCTAAAGCTCTGATATCAACTTGTCACGACCCAATTTCCTTTCGTTGGATATCGTGTTGGCACCTAGTCTTAAGGACTAGGTAAGCCTAGTAGTTACTGAATAGAAACAATAAATAAAGGAAACTAACAGTCTTGATATAGAATCTCAACAGAATGTACAAACTTTCCCAAAATCGGTAACACAAGTCATAAGCTCTACGAATCTTCTACAACTTCTAAGTACAATTGTTTGGAAATAAATACAATAGTGTATGAATAATAAATACAAGGAAGGTGAATCTGAAGCCTGCGAACAAAGCAGCAGGTTACCTTGAGTCTCCTCGGCAATCATCCACACAGATACTACAATATATACATGGATCTGCACACAAAAATATGTAGAAGTGTAGTATGAGCACACCACAGCGGTGCCCAGTAAGTATGAAGACTAACCTCGGTGGAGTAGTGACGAGGACTAGTCAAGACACCACTGGTCTACAAAATAAATAACATGCATATAGAAATGACCGAACGTTACATCTATCTAAGACTTCACGGAATAATTTACAACAATGACAATATAAAGCGGAAGAAAATTACAGAAAACAATCACGAAACAGTACAAAAATACATAGAAAGATGGACAACAAAACAAGACGAATCGAAAGGAAATACAACACAATAGAGAACACCAATAACTCAACTCCACGTCGGTCTGTTCACATCGGGCCTTAGCCATTAAAATTTATAACTGGTAGAAATCTTTAAACAACAATTCATATGAGAAACTTTTGCAAATAAAATTATTTTAGTATAGAAGGGTTTCCTTTGAAAACATACTTTCTCCAAAAGTAGATATAAGCATATTTGATAGAGAGAATTACGTAAAACATAGTTTCTTTCAAATTACGAAACTTCCCAAAGATGCTTTCCCAATAAATGACTTCCAAATATCATTTTAGGCAAGACTAGTGCTTTACAAATATACCTTCGATGTAAAAGTCATTCAAGTATAATCATTTCAAAACCATTGCTTTTTCAATAATACTTTTCAATAAAATCTCTTGATCAAAATCTCCTCAAGATTTATCCACCGGAACCCAGTCCGTAACTCAGAATTTGCCATGCAGTACAGGAGGAATATCAAATCTTGCCAATAAATGCAGTAAGAGGTCAGTAGGAATATCCAAATTTAGAACGACGAAATAAAATGCAAAGACAAGTGCACGACATCACCCTTTGTGCTTTTACTCTCATCCTCACCAAAACAAGTGCACGGAATCACCCTTCGTGTTTTACTCTCATTCTCACCAAAACAAGTGCACGAAATCACCCTTCGTGCTTTTACTCTCATTCTCACCAAAACAAGTGCACGACATCACCCTTCGTGCTTTACTCTCATTCTCACTAAAACAACTGCACGGTATCACCCTTCGTACTTTTACCCTCATCTTCACAATAAATAAATAGATACGGCATGACATTATCCTTCGTGCTTTAATATCATAACATGGAACAACATTATCCTCCGTGCTCTAATATCATAACATGGCACATCATCACCCTTCGTGCTTTTACACTCTCATCCTCACAATACACGACATCACCCTTCGTGCTTTACACTCTTCCTCACCCAAACAATATCAAGAACAACAGTTTGGCAAGGAAAAACCAACAATATGGCCCATAAATCACCACATCCCTGCAAGGGATTCAATAATACAAACAATATCATTAACAGCATAACCAGTAAAAGAAATCACAACATCCCGGCAAGGGAGTAAGCAGTACAAACAATATCATAAACAGCATAACCAGTAATAGAAACCACAACATCCCGGCAAGGGAAACAACTTTAACCAATCTCACCTGAACAGTTAAATTCACGGAATAACACTCAGCTTAAACAAAGGCCCAGTAATAGGCAACATCAAGGAAATACCAATAACATAAATGTCTAACAATTAGACCTAAATGGCACTTACGGGAATAGTCATATAATCACAATGTAAGACTCACAGCATGCTTGACTCCAACGAATAGATGTTCCAACTACGGCTAGTCAACTATAAGGCTAGATGACACTACTATAGTCAATTAGGCACGTTAGGAAGAAAATATAGCATGATGATAAGAGAAGTAGAAAATTCAGTTAAGTCAAGTAAGGTCAAATAGCCAATGAAGGAATCCAAAATCAAATAATTCTAATTTAAACAGGAAGGGATAAAATTAATAACCAAGGATTCAAATGTAACAATTATAAATCATACACAGGTAATATAAGAACCTACGAATCTTAAAAGGCCGATCTAATTGCAAATAAGTTCGGGTACACACTCGTCACCTCGCATACTCGGACTACAATAAACAAGGAAGACTCAATCCTAAGGGGCAGTTCCCCCACACAAGGTTAGGCAAGATACTTACCTCGACTCCAAGAATCCAATTCAAGCCTCTAGCACTGCTTTTCCTTTCGAACTCGACTCCAAATCAATCGTATCTAGACATAATCGACTCAATAACATCAATAAGTGCTAAACAATTTAATTTAAATGCCTAATAATAGATTTCCCAACATTCTTCCAAAATTTTCAAAACTCGACCCCGGGCCCGCTTGGTTGAAACATGAGGTTCGGGCCAAAACCGATCACCCATTCACCCACGAGCCCGAATATATAATTTGTTTTGAAATCCGACCCAAAACAAGGTCAAATTCTCAAATATTCAAAAAGCCCTAACTCTCCCTAAAACCCCAATTTCTACCTTTGATTTCATGTTTTTTAGGCCTAGAATCTAATAATGGTTGATGAAAATGGAAGAAAATGAAGTTAGAATTACTTACCTATGAAGCTATGGTGGAAGAGATGCTCCAAAATCGCCTAAGAGGGTTGGGAAAGATGAAGTTTGAGAAGAATGGGGTAAATCCCGTAATGATTATGTTTTTGGGTATTAAAAAAATGACTGGGCGAAACAAAGCCGTGCGTTCGCGGTCCAAGCTTTGTGTTCGCACAGGGTAATTTCTATCCAGCCCCCAAGCCCACGCTAACATTGTGCGTTCGCTCCCTATCACCCACATTCACACAGTAACCCTCCCAAGGACCCTCCGCGATCGCATCCTGCTTGGTGCGTTCGCACTGAACAAATTGACCCAGAGCCCCAGACCCCACTTTACCCTGTGCGCTCGCACTCCCTTGAGTGCGTTCTCATAGGGCATTTACCTGAACACCAGAAAACAACACCCACACCAGATTTTCTAAGGCATTTACACTCTGACGCCTACCCGAAACTCACCCGAGCCCTCGGGGCTCAAAATTAATTATACACACAACCTCAAAAATATCCTACAAACTTATTCAAGTAATCAAAACACCGAAATAACATCATAACTATGGAATTAAACCTCAAAATCAATGAAATTCCTTTAAACTTCTAAAACTTATAAATTTTCCATTTATGATCCGAATCGCGTCAAACGAAGTCCGTTTATTTCCAAATTTCACAGATAACACATATAAAATATATTGAACCTGTTTCGGGCTCCGGAACCAAGATACAGGCACGATACTACACGTTTTACCTCAAATTTTATTTTCAAAAACCTTTATATTTTTCAGAAAATAACTTTCTTTAAAAATTCATTTCTCGGACTTGGGACCTAGGAATTTGATTCCGGGCATACGCCCAAGTCCCATATTTTCCTACGGACCCTTCGGGACCGTCAAATCATGGGTCCGGGCCCGTTTACCAAAAACGTTGACCGAAGTCAACTTTATTCAAATTTCTAACACACAAATTATCATTTTTATCAGTTTTTCACATAAAGGCTTCCTAGCTACACGCCCGGACTGCGCACGTAAATCGAGGTATGATAGAAGGAGGTTTTCACAACCTCGGAACATAGAATTAGCTAGAAACTTATGGGATGACCTTTTGGGTCATCACAATAAGACTTCATTTTGGAGCAGTTACAATATGGCTACTTTGTTACGATTTCTCCACTAGTCACTACATATGTCTGCCTTTACTGTTGAAAATTAAACCAAGATTGAGGCAGAAATGACTTGGGATCTAGAACTAGAACAACACATGATTATAGATATTGAAGATACAAACAATTTCGTGTCATTGTTCGAGATTGCATGTTTCAAGGAGTATGACAAAATATTTATTGGTGAAACTATTCTACAACGTATAGTATGTTCAATTGGAGTTAAATAGGTGTACAAGTCCAACTACAAAGCAACTGGAGAAGTAGATGATTAAAGTAAAGAAAAATTATATTGATGATATTTTGAAGGGATTTACCATGAGTAAAGACAAATCATATATGAGCAATATTCACGATAAACTGAAGTTGACTAAAGATGGCACTCATGATTTTGTTGATGCTACATATTTTAGGGAATTGGTGGAGAGTCTAAGGTACTTGACTTCTACAAGGCTTGATGTTACTCATGGCATGCTCAAGTTTGAAAATCTTGATTTTAGGGAAGCTGTTGGAAATTAAACCAAGATTAATTAGTATTCCTACATCGTCTAGAATTTGTTATTTACTAGTTTATTTAATTTATGTCTAATTAGGATTCACAACCAAAATCATGTATGCATAGATTTTTTGATTCTAGTCAAATTTGGTTTGTAGTATTATAAATAGAGGTGCTACTACATATTTTCTATTGTGTAGAGGTAACTATGACGTAGAAAGATTCAGGAGTTTATGAGGTGTAAAAAAGCCTCCTATCACGTTCTCTCCCTAGTTTAATAAAAAAAATTTATATAGTTTTTGTTGAATTTTTTGTTTGTGTCTAAATTATTCTCGAGGTATTTCAATCTTTCAGTTACCATTCCGCTCCTTGTGATTAAGCTAATGACTCGCAGTAATAGTAGTAGTATCAATTACGTAAATATCTTCAAAGAGATTTTCTTTCTTAATATATAGAGGAATTTAAGACTCGTCGATTGTTTTTCTTGTAATACTTATTATTACATCATACGTGTCAATTATTTTGCTAATTTATTCCCTTCCAAAGATATATTAGAATTGTAAACGTTATTTAAGGTCCACATCAAAGGTTCAAAACTCATTAATTTAGAGCAAATGATGCTATTGCAATTTTTTTAATTCAATTCACTAACCAAGCTTGGGGGTTGGACTAAATGATGTAATGTACATGGATAGGCATAATTGCAGACAAGAATCAAAAGATATGTTGCATAAAATGGGATTAGTTGGTAGGCAATAATACACTATTATGTGCAGCTAAGCTGGTCCTATATATATAGAAACTATACACTGTACACTAGACACGCACAATATGAATTATGTTTTGTATGTTTTCATATGTTATGATGAAATGAATCAAATAAATGAATTTGGGGAGGTTTTGTTTCTTAGTTTAACTACTTATTAGTAGGCAGGCGTGCTCTTTTCTAATGGATTTCATTGGCGGCCGGCAGACCAACACACTGGTGGGGACTATGGGTTCCACATATTACCTATTCGTATGATTTTCCAAAGTTTAAAAATTATCTCAATGTGATGTGAAAATAGGATGAGATTTTATAGTTCAAAATTATTTGTTTTACATCCTAGTCATGTATAAGATACTAGTTTTAATATACGTATGTTGCATGTGTCTATAGTGTCTATCAATTAAAAATAAATACATTAACGTTAAAATAAAATACAATATTTGTTTAAATGATAAAAATAATTTTCCGCATAGTAATTGTATTAATATCTTTTTAATATGCATAGATAATGAATCTAGTTAAATTAGTTGTACATATTATGTAATTATACACTTATTATACAATTTATAAATATGTTAAATTGTATCTCACCTGACTTCTCTTTATAAATACATTTTGGCTTCTAGTATTTCATCCTTGTTTCTTTAAATTTGCATTTAACCAATTTAATTTATAATACTATAATTAAATTTTATTTTATATTATGATTCCTTGTGTCACCGATAGTCTTTTTATGAAAAATAATTTTACCTTGATGAATTCGGAAAGGAATAAAATTGGATTATTTTTCTAGTTAGCTAATCAAATCCAGGATAAAAGATCAATTCAAATACTTAATTATCTTTTTAAGTCACTAATAGAATTAATTTATTTTTGAGGATTTAAACTATTAATATTAGCTCATAGAATAAAATAAATATTTAATTATAACTATAATTTTATCCACAAAATTCTTTTGTCAAATGTAAAAATTGAACTTTTGCACTTTATGTTGCTGTAGCGTTAGCAAATGACTTTTGTCACTCACCTCTCTTTATCTCTCTTGCTATTATGAAGTATTTCTTAATTATTTTTTCTACTAATGTTTTAATATCTATACTAATATTTAAATCTAAGAAAATTATTGATCGAAGAATAAAACTAATAGCCAATGGACCAATATCACATTAAATACTCATAGCATTTATATGTTAAATACTGATTTGAATAAAGGACAAAGCAAACTACTTTCTCTTTTTTTTTACATCATAATTGTTCACGTAATATTTAGCATGGTTATACAAAACTTTGAGATAAAAAAATGTTCAATTGTTAAAATTCATATATAAGGTAAAACATATAAATATTTGGTGTTATTTAATTGTAGTTTAATTTTACATTCATATAAGATAAAACTTTAATAACTTTAAAGTCCTAAATATAAGAACCTCTTGCTTAATTCAAATAAGGAAAGGTATAATAAGTAATAAATCTTATTTAACTTCAAACTCATAAATATTAGTACCTAGAAGAATAATCAAATAACTATTTTGTTTAGTGTGAATTTTATTTCAAAGGGGTAAAAAAGGTGAATGACATTTCGTTAAGGATATTCGTGTTTTTAATATATTATCGATATAGATATAGATATAGATATAGATATAGATAAGAGTGTTGAATCGATTTTTCTCCCCAAATTTAAATAAAAGATTAACCTTAGCTTATTGTGACAAGAATGTGCTTGAGAAGTGATCTTAATTAACGGCATTTATGTTATGAGGTATTACTCAATCAATATTTTTTTTGTTTTTTTGTTTTAGGCTTTCGATATTTGAAAACCAACTCCACCAGCTATCTACATTAGTGTCGGGTAGGTCTAGTAACGGAGATAGAAAGAATTTTAGAGATATTCTTCAATCTCTAAAATTCTAATTATTTATCGCACCTCTTAGATGGTTTATCTGATACATTCTTTATTAAACCATGTTGAAAGGGATTCCATATTGAGAAAAAGTCTCGAAGCAATTATAAAATTATCTTTATATAACTTATAAGTTATATATTCGAGTCGTAATACACTTATGGAGCGCACCAATTTAACGGCCCCTAGGTTTCCCATATTAGATAGGCGTAGGACAAAACTCAAAAGGTAAAAAGAGGAAGTGTCTGTTTATTGTCTCTGGGCGTGCGGTGATTCCACTAAGTAAATATATTTTGTGGACTCCCCACTCCTTCACTTTCTCACTACTCCATCATACCCTTACATTCATTTTTCTGCTTCTCTCAAAAATACTTTATTCGGTTCAAAATAAATAATTTTTTGGTTGTTTTTAAATATATTAAAAAATTTAGCTTTTAATATTAATTAGCAATAAAATTAAGCATATTAATATTTACTATCTCTTCACATAAACACTTCTAACATTATTTACTCCAAAGGCAAAATAGGAAAAAAATAAATAATATATTTTTAAAATCTGAAAAAATCACTTGCTTTGACAAAAAAAAAGAGAAAAAATTACTTATTGTGGACTGGAGGGAGTACTGTTATATACATCCAATTTCCTCTTTTACCCTTCTGAAAGTCAAAATAAATACGTAGTAGTAGTATTTTAAAAGATAAAATAGGGGTAAAAAGAAAATTGTAAATCTTGACTTTATAAATCTTGAGGAGCTATCATTTCTAGCTAAAGTAAGAATCTTGGTTTTTCTGTGTTAAAATTTTCATATAAGACGTTTATCGGTGTATGTATAATTTAATTTCCATAAGAGCGATTCTTTTCAGATCCGAGTTGCTCTTTTAGTTAAAATTGTCTGATAAATCACATGTCATTTATCAAGGTTTTCTTTCTTTATTTAGTAAAAAAAAGTCCTTGAATGAAATAAAAATTCATTTAGTAAGAAAATAATGGAATAAGAAGTGAAATTCCACAATACATGTTAATCAGGCACATGTTCAATAAATCAGAACAAAACGGTTCATCCAGTTGAGAGCATAGCATAGGAGACATGTAAGATGATTGTCTGACCTTTTATTAAATTCGACTATTAAATCTTTCTATAAATAAAAAAGGGTACTTCGAGTTGAGTAGCCATTATAGATAGGCAAAAATTGAAGGAAGCAAATTTCGGAGTCGTGATGGCGTCTATCGTGGAACCAGGAAAGCCGCCCTTTGTAACTAAGCTAAATTCAATTTTCAGTAAAAATACGATTTTAAACGAATTTATTGATAATACTAAGAATCTGAATATTAAAAACAATATTTGAAAAACTAAATTTAAACCTCCAACCCCGGATCCGGTGACTCAGTCATGAGCTACTATAACATAAAACAAAAGAAAAGGAGAAATGGACAACATTGTCTCAAAATAAAGAACAACAGGTAAAATAAGAAAGAGAAGACGAGGTCACGATCGCCAGCTGCTACCTCGACAACTCCAATGAAAACTCTGACCGCTGCTCAATATCCAATACCGGGTCCCGGTGTACCTAGATCTGCACACAAGGTGACCAACTCATAAGTAATGAACCCAAACTATGGGCTGAGAGGTAGTGACGGACAAAACCTCAGAAATTACAATAAACAATATACAGAAATAGACATGCTAACAGTTTATCAGAATGAGTAAATATGCCAAGTATGCCAGTATACTCTACATGTCATCATAAAAATATAAGTATTAAACCAGTGTGGATATGCACATAGTGCTCACAACTTTCCCACAGAAGTCCATTCAGTATTATATATGGCTCTCAGGCTCAGGGAAGGTCCATCCCGGAATATGCATAACCATCAATGACCGTAGTCACTCCGTACTGAGGAAAAATGCCAATACAGCCCCACGGAGAAAGTCCATCTCCGGAATACAACACTCGGACAAGATTCATGCCCATGGACGATCCATCCCTCACATAACATCCACTTCGAAAAAGATACATATCCAGGGAAGATCCATCCCTCACATAACATCCACTTCGGACAAGATCCATGTCCAAGGAAGATCCATCCCTCACATCAATGCGCTCACTGGGGGTGTAAAGACTCCGGAGGGGCCCTAGTGGCCCAAGCGCCATATCAAGCCAACGAAGGCATGATTTAAATATCGCTGCAGTGTGCAGTCCAATCTCATAATTGTCTCAATAACTGGCTCTCGTTCTCACTCAGTCATTACTCTTCAGTCTCACTCACATGGATCAAAAATGCCTCAATCAGCCCGAAACAATGATAAATATGCATGTAATTAACAATACTGAGACTGAGATATGAAGTGATATGCTATAACAGGACTGAGTATATGACATCAAATAATCACAAAATGAGACAGCATTATACGACCACTCGGGTCTCAGCATTTTCGGCGTGAAGCCTAGAATTTATACTTAACATGATTTCTAACATGTTCACAATTACCACATTAATAGAAGCACAGATATCATCATGGAATAATCACTAAGCGGTGCCATGGGATAAGCCAGGCCGAAATTACTCGGTGCACGCCCACACGCCCGTCACTTGGCATGTGCGTCACCTCAACAATAGTCATAAATCATTTAGCTCGAGGTTTCGAACCCTCAGAACCAAGTTTGGAAACGTTACTTACCTCAAAATTGACTAAAATACTATTCTGCAGTGCTTTGTCTCTAAATCCGGCCTCTGAGTGCTCCAAATCTACCAAGTTCAGATTTTTATCATCAAATTATGCTTAAGGAATGAATTCCAATTGAAAAGTACCAAATTTAGCTCAAAAGCCGACCCCCCGTCCTGCGTCCCAAAACTCAGAAATTTTTATACAAAGCTGTTCTTCATCATTTCACGAGTCCCTACATATAAAGAACACTAAAATCAGAGTTCATTTGACCCCTAAAATCAATGCCTAAAGGTCTCATCATCTCAAGCCCTAAACCCACATTTTTCTACTGATTTTCGTGAATTTAACAATGATATTATGTTCTATAATCATCTATAAATGAGTTTTAAGGTCCAAAACACTTACCTCTATGAAGAACAATGATTTCCCTCTTCAAAAGTCGCCCCCAAAGCTCTCTGTCCGTACAAAAATGGTGTAAAAAGGGTTTAAGTCGCTGAGGGTTTATTTATATATTGCCCAGTGATTTACTCCCCGCGATCGCTGCTTTCCCTCACGCGATCGCGATGCCTTGGTTCCTTACTCCACGTGATCGCACGCCATATCACGCGGTCGCGATGACCACTGACCTCTGCTCCCCCACGCGCCAGGTTAGCTCTACGCGATCGCGACCGCGACCTAGCTCACGCGATCGCACTTCACCTTCTTCCAAACCTACGCGATCGCACCCCGATTCACGCGATCGCGATGCAAAATTTTTCCTGGCCCTCAGAGTGTTCTACGCGATCGCAACCCTTGCCATGAGATCGCGATGCACAGATCCCTGCTGCACAAAAACCAGAAACCAGCTCTTTCTTTAAGTCCAAAAATGCCCGTTAACCAACCGAAATCAATCCCGAGCCCCTCGTGATCCCAACTAAGCCTACCAACATATCCCATAACATCATTCAAACTTAGTTTCACTCTCAAAACACCAAAACTAACATCAAAACACCAAATTTACATCGGATTCAAGCCTGAGAACTTTGAAATTTCTAAAATCCACCAACGATGTTGAAACTATCCAAAACAACTCCGATTGACCTGAAATTTTGCAGACACATCCAAAATGACATTACGAACCTGTTCCCACTGTCGGAATTCAATTCTGACCCCGATATCCTATTTTCCACTGCCGACCGGAAATCACCAAAACTAACTTTTCCCAATTCAAGCCTAATTCTACACCGGTCCTCACCCAAATATTCTTAACACACTCCTAAGTCCCAAATCACCTAACGAAGCTATCGGAGCCATAAAACCCGCATTCCGAGGTTGTTTACCAATAAGTCAACTCTCAGTTGACTTTTCCATCTTCAAGGCTATTTTTAAAGAATAAGCGACTAAACTCTCACTACAACCATTGCGATTTCAAGCCTACCAACTCTAACACATCAATAACAGTATAACCAACCTATGACAAGTCAAGAACAGTAATTATAATACATGTTCTACGTAACGACTGACCGGATCGTTATAGAAAGACAAAGGAAAAGGAAAGAAGAATGGTTGCAAAACAAAAATTTATGGTTAGTTTAATATTTTTAATTAAACAATCAATAGTAGTATGTTATTAAAGAAGAATATATCAAAACTAATTTATATTGCATCCCCTCCCTTCTTTCTTTTTGGCCACCAACATGTCATCTAATCATATTGGAAATGCGTGAGAAAGTAGTATAATTTCTTTAGGGTATTATGGTCACAAAAAGATAAGGCATGCACAAAAAGAAGTGCTTATTGGGTTGTTAAAGTTTCCTTGTAATGGGAAGACAAGGGTAAAAGAATTTAACCAAAAAATAAAGAAAATTATTCAATCCACAAAGTACTGTTATTGACATTATTAATATGGAGGGCGGCTTTCAATCATTTTCAAGGCCTTTTTGCGATTTTAAAAGGCTATTTCCTTAATGTCTGCATCCCCACTAAGTCAATGGGTTTTATATTTCATGAATATGACCTCTCATTACAAGTCAAAGCTTTTTCAACAGCATCATCTCTAGGTTAAGATTTCCTCCCCAAAAAGGTTATACACATCTTTAGTTATGTTCTTGGATCAGAAAGAAAAAAGATATCGCATTATTCCTTTGGTGGAATTACAGAGTCTAACTTTCAAGAATACCTAATAACCCAACCCAAAAATTATGGATTACAAAAAAGATATTAGAGATAAAATAGTACCAACGTTAGTCAAATAAATAATTCTTATAATAAAACTAATAGCGATTAGATTAGAGCGACCTACTTTTTTCTTTTTGAGCTATTTCAACTTAATAATTACTTTTGAAGTTTGTCGAACTCATAAATAAGCCAAGAAGTAAAAATAAAAAAATAAAAAGAGGGACAGCCCGATGCACTAAGCTTTCACTATGTAAGTCAAGAAGTATTTAAATTATTTTGACCAACTTGTTAGTTTACTCGAACACCCTCCGGCCTCCACATTTGAAAGGATTAAAAGAGAGTTAAGTGGTTTATGCATGTATGTTATACTGTTAAATGGGAGAAGCTCCAACCATAGTTAAAATTGGGCATGCCACACCTTTACATATTGGAACTCGATCAGCTTATACACCTATACTATAAAGTAATGACATGATAATTTTGATGACTCTGGTAATGACTACCACTAAAAGGGCATTATTACACTATTTATGCCTTTTGTATTTTACATCAGAGGGACAAACTACGGCCTATTAATCCGCTTTTTGTGTGGGCTGCCTGTTATTTTGGTGATCTGTGGCCCACTTTACAATCAAAAGCATGTAAAGGTGGTGGGCCAATAGGAAGCATGCCTTGGGGTTTGTCTTGCACACGTGCTATTATTGCTAGACTACTGTGTCTGACCTATTTGTGATGTCTCTCTGATAAGATTTATCTATTGACATGATCTTTGAAATAACTAGCAGTATTTATCATTATAATCCAACAGTAGTTGTCTTTGCCCAAATCCCTCTATTGTTTTAAAATGGTTCGCCACTATCCTCAAAATTCATACCTCAACTTTTTTCAAATGGAACTAGTCCTCGTATTAATGACTCCGATATTTTGATACAAAAAAAAAAAAAAAAAAAATTTGGTGCACTAAGCTCCCGCTATGCACAGGGTCCGGAGAAGAGCCGCACCACAAGAGTATATGTGCGCAGATTTACCTTGCATTTCAGTAATAGACTGTTTTTACGGCTCGAATCCGTGTCTTCCTGGTCACATGACATCAACTTTACCAGCTATGCCAAGGTTCCCCTTCAACCCCATTAGTTTAATTTATATACAAATATATAATTCATATTTCTCATGCTTATAACCAATTAATTTTTTTTTTTTTGGTTAACAAGAGAACCTGCCGTCGCTATCCTTCGGTTCACGAAAGCAACAAATTGACGACACTGAGCATGGGATACACATGTAGAATAATAGATTTAACCACACAGATCAAATGGTTGTGCCAACCTGAGTACAAGATTTAGATGCGGATTGATACTAGTGATCTCGAGATATTTAGCTTATCGTGTGTATGAAATTTGTTGGCATCAACAATCTCGAGAGTTCTATAGTTGGGGCTAAATCAAAGTCTGACTTGAAGTATGTCGAGGGATCTAGATTGAAGACTAAAGACTTGTATATCAGGCCACATGCTAAAGAGTGTTTATGTATTGGGCCACAAGGTCTGCTGGTTCAACACAGTCCAACACATAAATAGAAGAAGACAAGCCGCTTAGTTCAAATACAAAATAGATGTAATATAGCTTTAGATTCCTGAATATACCTCTAACAGTATATAGAAAAGTATACATAGTACATTAGTACATGTAGTTGTATTTTATTTATATTAGACAACCAATATATATGAGACATGTGTAGGTTTAATTTTTTGTCCTTATCTATTGAATACTTGTATAAATATCCTTGTACAGATTGATGGAATACACAAAAAATTTCTCCAAGATTTTGTAGCTCTATTTCTACAAGGTATCAGAGCAGTAGCTCTAAGAACAATCATATTGCCTTCCTCTTCATCATCTTCTCCTTCTTTCTTCGTTTTCACTCTTTAGTCTTCAATCTTCAATTCTATACCTGAATCTACAAAGCCCACTTCAGCAAACATCACTACTTCTAGGAATAATGGAGGTGGAATAAAGGACTCAAGTCATCCCTACTTTCTTAACCCCCAGTATTTACCAGGAATGAATCTGGTAAACACAAGCTTTGATGGTAAAAGCTATGGAGGGTGGCGCAGATCCATCCTTATTAGCTCTTTCTGCCAAAAATAAGGTAGGCCTCATTGATGGAACCTTCCTTGCACTAAGCTCAGAAACACCTAACATCAAGCTATCGAGTAGGTGTAATGACATGGTGATGTTTTGGCTATTGAACACTCTTTCAAGAGAAATAGTTGATAGTGTCTGATGCGAGACTAAAATGCATAGTTTAACATGTGATATACCGTACATTTGAGGTGCATTAATGATAAAAAATACACTTTTTATGTGCTTAATAGAATTTATTTTATGTGTAGGTGAATTGGATATGGAAACAGAGCTAAAGGGATGCAAATACGTCGAAAATACGCGAAAGGAGACACCCGGGCGATAGCCGGGCGACAGAGCCCTACAGCCTGACCCTACCTGGCGTTAGGGCTGAAACTCCAGCCCTAGCCTGGCGTTAGCCAGGCCTTAGAGTCCAAACGCCCGGGGTTCCCAGTTCGGCCAAATCCGAGTTTTGACGAGTTTAAGTGTTTCCCGGTTGAAATAGAAGTCTCCTACATGGTTAGGGTTCTCCCTAAACATATAAATAGATACCAAACAACACAACTTAGAAGGAGGAGGACGGAGGAGATTCAGAAGGATTTCGAAGGATTCAACAAGAAAACACCATAGAAGTGACAAACATTGATTTCTACATCTAGTATTCATTACTTTGTATTTCAATTATGCAATTTATTTTAGTTTTGATTCTCAATAACATGAGTAGCTAAATTCTTTAGTCTAGGGTTTTGGTAGAACCCGTTGGG
>ML401759.1:0-47676 GCA_005239525.1 Nicotiana knightiana
CATCGGTTGCTTAGCCTTACGTCGCCCTTCCAAAGAACTTCAGGAAGGCGCCGCGTAATAGTAATTATGAAAATTTCCCACATCCGAATAACGTCGCAGCTTAGACTCTATTCCTCTCACTCCTCTTCTGAGTTTGTCTCTTGTCCTCTTTTTTATTCAATTTATCAAACCCCTTCCTTCTTAGCTTTCTATTGTAATTTCTCTTTTCTCATCTCCTCGCTATTTCCTATTTTTTATTGTTCTATTGCTTTTTTGTTATTGTAATTTAGTTTAGTGCGTTAAACAATCAGTTGGTTTGGGTGTAGTATCTACTATCTGGGTTGTTTAATGATTTCATGAACAAAATCGAAACAAAGATGGTCAGCATTTGGCGCATTCACGGCGGATTCGTTGCGAGCCAATTTCATGATGTTAGTCAAACTTCAACTTCAAATTTGACAAGAAATTGGTCCAAGCTTCACCCTAGGCAGGACACGACGCGGCTTCAAATTTTCGAGAACATGACTTCTGATAGGAACAAGTGAAGGTCGGGCATTATAGTGATAGGCTAGGGGGTAGTCGAGAGTACTTTCCCTCTTTGTACCGAGTAGTCTGATAGAATTTTGGTTAGGTTTGCTAGAGGTCTATGTTGCGTTCACATTGTTGTTTTGCATAGTTGTGTGTTATTGTCTTTCCACTTATTCGTTGTTGTTATTTTCTTTCTGACATATTTTGTTGTTACATGCCTTTTTTTTGTTTCTTTTCTGATATTATTGTCTCTCCTGTTGAGCCGAGAGTCTGCAGAAACAGTCTCCTTACCCTTTTCGGGATAGGGGTAAGATCTGCGTACACTCTATTCTCCCCAGACCTCACTAATGGGATTTTACTGGGTATGTTTTTATTGTTGTTGTCTTCACCCTAGATTGTATAAAACGTCAGAAGCACTCTTAATCTCAATAACAATATGTTTTTGAAACACCCGTTCGAAATCTTAAAGCAAAATTTCATATCCAAGTTCGACCCAGCACATACATTTGCTTTGGATTCCATGGTGGTAAGTCCTCAAGGAAACCCAATTTAGAATCGTGTCTTCACTACTAACTTGACTGACTTCGGTTAGTTGACCAACCAATGGTATGGCAATTGCACGGTGTCTCACTACGGCAATGAAGAGATAATATCTATACAACAAATATACAAGATTTCCCCGTTTTAATTTGCAAACTCAAGGGTGCTTCACCACTTTGAATTTGAGACTTGTCGAAAAGTTCTGAGAATATATAAAGCTATAATGTCTAAGATTCAGAACATGTCAAAAATCCACTGAATTTAAGTAGGAGAATATTGGAGACTATTTTAAACTAGTAGTGTTCTCTAGATGCCAAAAGATAATTAGTATATAGTGATAGAATGCTTACCTTCCTTGTTAGAAGTAGAGAAAAACCACTTACAATATTGTAACTAACCTACGGCTCCTATATGAAGCTCTTCTTGTAGGTCGTTATTCAATCAACTGAGAAGGTTCACTTCTTTTTGTTTCACAGAAAGTTGCACCAAATAAAGCAGAAAGAAAGATGATTCAAAAAAAAGAGTACACAGAAGTCTCCAGGGAAAAAAAATATATATATATATACAAAAAGAACTAAATTGTCCATCAACCTAGATGAACATAGGAAGATTAATAGCTATTACCTCCTAACGATGCCTGAACTTTGAAGAGTTCTACAGTAGTCCACAATAATGGGAGAATTCTTAACAATTTCCCATATCTTGGCAGAATTTTTCAGCCAATCGCGCTCGGACACAGTCCTTGAGAAAGATGGACCTCTCATTGACAAAACCTGAGGAATCAATCACTCAAAGTTAGTTCCCCGAGTATTTTCACACAACATTACGTCTTGAATATCTGAGAAAAACAAAAAGGTGTCCGTGTGTGCTAAACTGCAGATGTTGAAGGGTGAGGGAGAGCATGGGACCTGATCCCGCAAATTCCATAATGCTGAAATGTGGCTTTCATATTGTGACTTCAAGGATTCATCTTTACTTCTAGAAGGCAGTAGAAATAATTTCAAATATTCAGATTCTCGATCAGCACTGTGTGTGTTGAGAGGAACAGCAGAAACATGACTCTCTTTGGCAGTTGAGTGGCTTTTTGATCTCACAATAGATAAAGAACAAAAGATTTGTGTGAGTGTCTTCTTCAGTTGAACAACGTTACAAGGTGTTAGATCTTCAGTGCACAGTCTAAAAACCAAAAAGCAGAACAAACTGAGTATTGGTTCCAGGGGAAATGAAATAAAAATTAACAAGAGCAGCTCCTGAGCAACTCTATAACATTATACAAGCTATATATAGAGCGGAGGTCACGGGTTCAAGCCGTGGAAATAGCCTCTGGCAGAAATGCAGGGTAAGGCTGCGTACAATAGACCCTTGAGGTCCGGCCTTTCCCTAGACCCCGCGCATAGCAGGAGTTTAGTGCACCGGGCTGCCCTTATATAGAGCAAGTTATCCAACAGTTGACAATGAAGACAACAATTAACTTTCAACAACTGGGGAAAGGTCGTACAAGGCAGGAGCATCGTTTGGTAACTCTGGTTTATTTGATGTCCATACTTCATTGAGGACTTCTGATTGATAGGTCCAACTAGAGAAAGAACACTTAAAGTACCTTCTACATTAACTAACAATTAATTCAACCTTCATATATGATATTATACCCGTTTTCTTTAACCAGTTTCTGTTCAATATGGTGATGTAACTAAATTCAAGGTAAACACCCTTTTCTCTTATTTGTCAGTGAAAGACTAGTCATTGACCTGCCATAATAAGCTAAAGGCCTATTTTTCCCTTGTACTTGTAAGTTTCCCGTTGTTTTCAAACCTCATTAATTTCTCAGCAGTCGGCACTTCCTCATTGAACTAAATATGCCTCCACTATTTTGGTAATCATCTCCTTAGAATCATGGATCCACCTCTCCCACTGGAGTAATCGAAGAACAATTGGACATACATACTAGTCAAGATAAAAATCCATTGAAATACTATTTGGTGTATGATTCCGTCCAACTGATACTTTGTTTACTCAATTGCGCGATATTCTTTCTATATTGGATGTTTGGAACATTTCATTTTGCTTTGTGATAAGATTCCAATTTGTTTACATTTACTTCACTAATAATATTATCTTATATATAATATTAATATTTAATCCTTGTTCTCTAATTACTTTCATACTCATTATTTCACCCATACATCTATACCTTTTCTTGGATTTTTCGTTCCAAGAAAAGTTATCGCCTTCTCTTTGCCGCCGACGAAGACGTTGCTAGTGAGATTTCTTTTTCAATGTTTTGTTAATTGTCGATGGCTTGCTATTTTTCATGATATTTCTCTGTTCACTGCTATTATTCAAGACTGCTTACCCAAGGGTTAACCGTCTTCGCCGTTGCCGGTAAATCCATTATCAACTGTAGGTTCCCGGAGCTTTTGCCTTTCGATTGCACAACACTTCCATCGCCGCCTGGGAACGAGACCCAAACAATTGAGTCGTCTATTTTCTTGTTCTTTAAAAGCTATTGGACTAAAAATAGAAATTATTGTCCAAAAAGGGAAAGGAATACAGAAGACTATTTACTTTTTGAGACACAATTATTGTTCATGACTTTGCTTACCCAAGGGTTACGACGAAGAGAACCGTCTTCACCGTCGCCGGTAACTCCATTAGCAACGGGCGGGAGAGACAATTTTAGCCAGGCTTAAGCACCAGTGTTCGGGAAGCAGCAGCATTCAGCTTTCAGCGGATTGAGAAGCGCATCCGGACATCTTCAACTATAATCCAGGTTCCATCTTTCTTAAATTGTATTTACTGTTGCCTTGCAGACAATTTTTTGTTTGTGTATACATCTATTAGTATTTGTTGCCTTGCCGGTAACCCGTAGTTGGATTGACTGCTTTCGGTAGACAATATTTGCTTGATTTTCTGTCTTTGCAACTACTGTTTTAAGCTTAAGGTTTCGCCTATCCCATTTTAATTGCGTTACTATTCTCGTAGCAGTGCCTTTGAGTTTTTTAGCTCTCGAATTCCTAGCTTGTATTCCTTTGTTCTCGTTATTTGTTGTTTAGTGGTAGTGATTACATAATACCTCTTGCATATAGCGGCTATAGTAAACGATATGAGAGTAAGGTCATGTCCTCGGGTGGGGCCGGGGTGGGGACCAGGGGTGGGAAGGGGGATAAGGCAGCCTCCAGGCTGAAAGTTGGGTCCTGGAACATCGGGACGTTGACGAGGAACTATATAGAGTTGGGTAAGATTCTTCGTAAGAGGAAGATCAAGTCCAAGAGACTAGATGGAAGGATACTAGGACACGAGATGTAGACAGGTTTAAACTATGGTACTCAGGAAGCGCCAGGGGTAAGAATGGGGTAGGTATTTTAGTTGACAGGGACCTCCGGGAGCTCGTGATCGAGGTTAGACGCGTAAATGATAGGTTGATGAGTATTAAGCTTGTAGTTGGAGGGTTTACTGTAAACGTGATTAGTGCATACACTCCTCAGGTAGATTTGGACCGGGAGGTCAAGAAGCAATTCTGGGAATATTTAGACGAGGTGGTGCGTAGTATCCCGCACACCGAAGTTGTTCATTGGCGGAGATTTCAATGGCCATATTGGGGCTAGTGCTAGGAGTTATGATGATGTGAACAGCGGGTTCATTTTTGGGGATAGGAACGAGGGAGGTACTTCATTATTGGAATTTGCTAGAGCTTTTGATTTGGTTATAGCAAAACTCTAGTTCCGAAGAGGGAGGAGCACCTGGTCACATTCCGGAATTCGATGGCCAAGACTCAAGTTGATTACCTTCTCTGCAAGAAATGTGATAAAGGTATATGTACTGATTGCAAGGTCATTCCTAGAGGCTCCTAATAATGGAGCTGGAGATCAATAGGAGTAGGAGGAAAAGGGCGGTGTGCAAGCAACCTAAGACCAAGTGGGGTAACTTGACCAAGGACAAAGCTTACGAGTTGGTGAGAAGCTGCTGGCTATGAGGACCTGGGGGAGTAAGGCGGACGCGACTAATATGTGGATCACGACTGCGAGTTGCATTAGGGAAGCTGCTAGAGAAGTCTTAGGGGTCACGAAAGGCTTTTTTGGGGGTCATAAAGGGGACTGGTGGTGGAATGTAAAGATCCAAGGTAAAGTGGAAGCTAAGAAAGAGGCAAAGTTAGCAGTTATGGCAACATAGAATGCGGCATTTGGTCATTTGTACGAGGAGCTCATGGGCAAAAGCGGGGACAAGAAGTTGTACCGGTTGGCCAAGGTAAGGGAGAGGAAGGCTCGTGACTTAGACCAAGTCAAGTGCATCAAAGACGAGAATGACAAAGCATTGATGGACGAGGCACTTATTAGAAGAAGATGGCAGACATACTTCCATAAACTTTTGACGAGGGAGATAGAAGCATTGTGCTAGGTGAGTTCGAGCACTCCGACTGTCGGCGGGATTTTGAATTTTGTAGGCGCATTAAGGTAAAGGAGGTGGAAGGGGCAATGTGTAAGATGTGCAAGGGTAGAGCGACGGGCCCAGACGAAATCCCAATGGAATTCTGGAAGAGCACGGGCGAGCAGGCTTGGAGTGGCTCACTGGGTTGTTAATGTTATTTTCAGGACGAAGAAGATGTCCGAAGAATGGAGGCGGAGTACGATGGTTTCTTTGCACAAAAACAAGGGTGATATAAAAAATTGCAACAACTATAGGAGTATAAAGTTGTTGAGTCATACTATGAAGATTTGGGAGAGGATGGTGGAGGCCAGGGTGAGGAGGTGCGTGTCTATTTCTGAGAACCAGATCAGATTCATGCCGGGGCATTCGACTACGGAAGTGATTCATCTGGTGAGGAGATTAGTGGAGCAGTATAGGGAAAGGAAGAAGGACTTGCATATGGTTGTTTATTGACCTTGAGAAAGCGTACGATAAAGTCCCGATGGAGGTTCTGTGGAGGTGTTTGGAGGCTAGCGGTGTTCCGGTAGCGTATAATAGGGTGATTAAGGATATGTATGATGGTGTTAAGACTCGGGTGAGGACTATGGGAGGTGACTCAGAGCATTTTCCTGTTGTGATGGGGTTGCATCAGGGATCGACTCTAACCCTATTTTTATTTGCCTTGGCAATGGATGTGCTATCGCGACACATCCAAGGGGAGGTGCCTTGGTGCATGCTATTTGCCGATGATATAGTGTTGATTGACGAGACGCGAGACGGAGTTAACGCGAGGCTGGAGGTTTGGAGACAGACCTTGTCCTTGGAGTCTAAAAGTTTCAAATTGAGCAGAACTAAGACAGAATACTTGGAGTGCAAATTAAGTGACGGGACCCATGAAACAGACATAGATGTAAAGCTTGATGCTCAAGTTATCCCCAAGAGAACAAGTTTCAAGTATCTCGAGTCTATTATCCAAGATAATGGGGAGATTGACAAAGATGTCACACATCGCATCGGAGCGGGATAGATGAAATGGAGGCCCGCTTCTGGTATTTTATGTGATAAGAATGTGCCGCCAAGACTTGAGGGTAAGTTTTATAGAGTAGTGGTTCGACCGACTATGTTGTATAGGGTTGAGTGTTGGCCAGTTAAGAACTGTTATGTGTAGAAGATGAAAGTAGCAGAAATGAGAATGTTGAGATGCATGTGTGGGTGTACCAGGAGAGATAAGATTAGGAATGAAGCTATCCGGGACAAAGTGGGAGTAGCCTCCGTGGAGGACAAGATGCAGGAGTCGAGGCTGAGATGGTTCAGACATGTTAAGAGGAGAAGCATTGAAGCTCCCGTTAGGAGATGTGAGAGGTCGGCCATGGCAAGTTTGAGAAGAGGTCGAGGTAGGCCTAAGAAGTGTTGGGGAGAGGGCGGTGCAAAAACTCACCGACAACATAACCCTTGAAAGGAGGGTGTGGGAGGTCGAGGATTAGGGTAGAAGGTTAGTAGGTAGTTGGGAGTTTCTTAGTTGCTCACCGATAATCTTAGTAACACGCATGTCCTTTCGTATTCTCAGATCTTAATTGCATTATTATGTGGTTTTGTTCGCCTCAGGTATTGTATTCTCTGTTGTTATTATTTGGTATTACTGATCCTTTATCTCCAAGTCGAGGGTCTATTGGAAACAGCCTCTCTACCTTCATTAGGTAGGGGTAAGGTATGCGTACAGACTACCCCACACCTGTTGGGAATATACGGGGTATATTGTTGTTGTTTTGCTACTCGACTGCCACCGCATACAGCCTCCTTCAATGTCCTTCCCTCAACCACCTCAATGATCATCTTGTCACATGGTAGGCTCCCCTCCCAAAACACCATTAAGACCCTTTCTCTGCCAAGCACTCCATTATATAAGCTTAATCTAAGTTTTCTCCATTAAAACCAGAAACTGAAACCAAAGCAAAAAATTGAAAATTACTTGAAGTTTTAGAGAGGGGATGACCTGAAGCACTGTGGAAGGAACTGGAAATCAGTTCTTTAGCTCATATTGAGCAGTCAATTAGTAAGAAATAAGAAAAAGGAAGGTCTAGATATTGTTGAAACCTCTAGGTGTTCGGATTTTTAAATCAAAGCTCGAGCGGTAACTGATTTCTACTATGTAAATAAATAAGCATTTTGATGATAACTTTAGCATAAACATGAAAGTTTGAACAGCTTGGCCCATCTCTTTCATCATCATAACTAATCACCGGTCCATGCTAAAAGCAAGATCAAAAGTTTAGGTTAACATACTTTGTATGCACAAAAACTGGATCAGCCATGTACTCTTCTCCACCGTCCAGAATCTTTTCTCTGTTTTCTTTCTCAGAGCTTTGAGGATGGGAAAGGGTTAAAGATGATGGATCAGGTATGCCATGCTTTAGCAAATCAACCTGCAAGAAGAGCACTAACAGTACCATATCATGGAAATGCAAGTAGAAAAAGACGATAGGAGGTTTTCTTAGAAGCAAGACATCACTCAAGAATCAAACAGTTACATTACCATATGCTGGACAAGTAACTTGAGCAGCCACATAAGTTGATAGTTGAAGTTAAATTTCAACCACACAGTTACGAAAACAATTTCCAAATAGGGCATGAAAATAAAGGAGGACAGGAAAGTATAGAACTGTGACATAGAGCAGCAGAAAATCAGAGCTTAGATGAGAAGCTTTCTTAAAATCGAATTCTTTATGGCAACAATCGCCACTAGCGCTTTACGTCTTGTCACTTCTGACAAAGGTACACTAGAAAGGAGTCGTTACATAAACTAATTTGGAACTTAGAGGTAACTGCATCACAAGATAGACACTAGATGTGTTTGGTAGAGCAAAATGAATTATTTGATACATAAACTGCACTTTATTTGTAAAAGTATAAACAACTAAATCTGCCACTTGAATACAAAATTGGTAGATAATTCTAGATATTAAATATCATTTCCCATCAACTACAGCTACATAATAAAATTTAACCTCTTTTAATATAATGAAAAAATCATGACTAACTAAATAACTTAAATACGTTAAGTTTCAAACGTCAAGTTACAATTCCATATTGCAGGCCTGTCTTCAAATGAGAGTTTCAGCAAATAAACATATATTTCTAATTTTATCAGACAACCAGCTACATCCATCTTCTCCAAGAAAATATGACGATGGGTTACAACCATATTTGTTGACAAACAAGAAATATTCTAAAGTAGTTAAAGGTGAATTAAATACCGTTGACATGAGTCGCCACATGCTAGCATCATGGACTCCCTCTGATACCACCAATATGATGTGACAAATGGATGCAAGCAGAACACCAAGCTAGAAACATCCCTTGCACCACAAGCGAACAAAGTAATATTACCACTTTGGCTTTCAGCACCTTAAAGCACGGGAGAGCGAGGGATAGGGGTGAAAACCACTAGGTAATACATAAAACAGTTGGCGCCTGCATCATCGATGATGAAATTGATGCAATCATCTAACACGGAATTTACCTGGATGCTCATCAGTTCATGAGCTAGCTCAGCTGGTAAAGATTCGCCGCTTATTATGGGGACGGTGGATGAGCCATCTGGTCTAATCATTTCAGCCAAAACCGAAGGGCTAAAAACAGGCTGTCAAAATCAACAAAATATCAATGGTATTTGGATAAGGATTCCACGTGGACCTGTATAGAAAAGAATAAACAATAAAAGAACCCATATAGCATGTTCAACTAGAAGGCTTCGAATTACTGACAACATTATCACTTGTACAAGCAATAGAAGCAAGAAGTTGAAGTACGGAAGAAAAAAGTCCAACTAATGAGTGAAAGAAACCTGAGTATCAAGCAGTATAATCCGTTCAGCCGAAACCCGTGGTTCAATGCCAACTGTACAATGTTTCGACATAGCCCTTGTTTCTTCTGTTTCTATAGCAAAGGGAGGAAGCATTCCTGGAATACAACAATTCAAAATCTTTTCCCTCTGGAACTGTTATTCGAAGCTTCAACTTTTATACACTAACTGTATTACCAATTACAGGTAACTTTCTATAAGAAGCACGGATTAGTAACTTGCAAATACTGGCAAGTGATGTGTATGTTTTTTATGCTATCAGTGTATACAATTTATTTAATTACATCTATCATATGTATTTCTCATAACACTAAGGGTGCATGCGTAGTGATAATTCGAAAAACAAAAGCATAATTCCAAGAAAAGAAGAATAAACATCATGTGCAGCTTACCAGGGGAGGTAGCATCAAAACCATATATTTCGTTCATTATAGTGGACTTCCCAACCCCTGGAGGACCAATCACACCCACCACTATGAAGTCCGTATTATCCGTTAGAAACTGCCATCATATAAAATAAAATAAAAAAGGTCGTAAATTCAGAGAAATAAAACCAAAAAATTAATTTACACTAGCAGTAGAAGAAATACTAACCGGGAGAAAACGATCACTGTGGAAATCCCAGGTGTCAGAGAGAAGATTAAGAGAACCAATGCGTGGGCGGTGAGCAGTAGAATCAGGGTCGTCAGGGCCGCCGCGGTTGAATTTGCCGGCGCTAACAAGTCCAGGCTTCGCTAATAGGATTTTTGGAGCTTGATGAGACTGCCCGCCTGAACTAGGGTTTCCACCACTGCCCGCCATCGCTTCCCTTTCCTCTCCGATTTCGGCGTAGTACAATGAGTGCAAAGCATAGAGCTTCCACTTTTTAAGCTGGGAATTTATTGTTAGTTTAGAACAGTCAAACAAATAGTTTTTTGATTCCCATAAATGTTTTGAATTATTAATTATTGTGATTTAATAATTTTTATTTAAATTTTAACTATATAAATTTTATTTTAATATATTTTATATTCAGATTCATAATCAAAATAAACAAATTTAACGGAGGAAGTATTTTGTAGTTTTATTTAGGGATTTCTACACTTTGTATTGATCAAAAAATATGAAAAAATATATTTAACACAACCAATAACTTTTTAAATTCATATCATGTGATTCATGAAATAATAGTGAGATCAATTTCAAATCTTATATTTATCAAAATACTCATAATAAAAATAATATACTACCGACAGTCGTAATATCTATTCACGTTTCTTACTTTTTCTCTAGCATAATGCATATTTTCTTTATACACTAGTCCAATTTTTCAGTTGCATACCTAAAGTTTGTGGATATTCTATGACACCCATAACTATCTGAATTGAAATTAATTCCATATTGAGAGACCAACTCTAGTTGTACGGAACACTATGTATGCCATTCGTTCAACTGTATTTTCGATCAGTTTTTTTTCTTTTTTTTTAAAAAAAAACTTTGAATTCTCAAAGTGTAACTTTGTTATTATTTTTAATTTTTTGTTTACCACCATTTTGCTCTCACCATCTCTTCCAATCAAAGCCCACCACTAAAGCACCAACAAATTAATTTATGACATTTGGGACAAAGAGAAATTTATTGAGTTAAGTAAACTAAACAAAGAAAAATAAAAATGCAAGCACTAGAAACACTTCCACAAATCCTTTTCCTTAAGAAAATATTCATATAATGCATATACAAAAGAAGCAATTATTCGTGAAAATGGGAAATCTTCTCAAATCCACTCTTTTGGAATCACAATTCTCACTTTTTTTTGTCTTTCTCTATAGTATATGTAAAAATTTAATGGGGGCACCGTTACTAGTTGTACCAACATAACTTCAGATAGGGCGGCATATCAACCACCTACCATAATCACTAGTCACCGACATTATTAAGGACCTAAAAACAATTATCATACAAGGCATACAATTTGGGTTGTTATTGAACTTGGTGGTGCTATATGCATTTTTCAAAATTTTCAATCATGATAACTAGTAATGTGTATAAATGAGAATCGATGAATAGAAAGATTTAAATTTTAGTTCTTTTCAACTTTAGTAATGATTGTTATAGATGCAAAGAGCAACTGTGGTGTGGGGATGGAAGATTGGTATTGAAGGATAAAGTATCTTTTGGGTTCTATTCATTGAATGGTGTTCTATGTGGTGTAGGAGAATTTCCTGATGGTAGAAAAAAGAGTACTGAAGGAAAGGGGGTCCAGGTGGAAGTCATTAAAGGAGTTCTCTGTATGTAGGAGGAATTTGTGCGTGAATTTGTTCGGTGGATGAAATAACTTGATGTCACGATCCAAATTCTTAATCAAAGGATCGTAATGGCGTCTAACACTACTTGTTATGCAAATCAACAAATAACATTAATAAAGAGTATACTAAGCATAAAACAAATATGATGTCATAAATAAAGGATAAAACTCAATAAAGTATAGTAAACTAAATCCAACAACCATCTAAAACCCCAAGATCTGGAATTACGGAGTACATGAGCGTTTACCGAATTGCTAAATACAACACCTAAAATAAATAGAGTGCAACATCCGTCCAAAAGAAATGTGACTTCAAGGCGTGCAAAAGAGAGTGCATCACTACCTCAAGTCTCTTCAAACAAGTAAGCTAATCCGTCCTCTAGGTACCACTAGGTCAAACATCAAAATCTGCACAAAAGGTACAGAAGTGTAATATGAGTACAATCGATCCAATATACTCCGTAAGTGTTGTCATGACCCAAAAATCAAACCGTCAAGATGGAACCTAACCCGACTCGCTAGGTAAGCCAATTAACAATAAAACACAATATAATAATACTGATGTGAGTCAAAGATAAGATAATTGAATTTTTATACAACTCCCCAATGACTGGTAGTACAAGTCATGAGCTTCTTAGATATAGAGTTTACAAAGTTGGTTTGAAATAAAATACATTCTATATTTGAAATATACAAGGACAGATCCGAAATACTAAAGTTGCCAAGATCAAGAGGTAGTTATGACTGGAACACATGTACATCTTCAGATCCATCTCTCGTCGTACGCAGCAACATCAACATCCAAAATCTGCACGCAAGGCGCAGAAGTGTAGTATGAGTACAACCACCCCATGTACTCAATAAGTAACAAGCCTAACCTTAGGTTGAAAGTAGTGACGAGCTGGGACAAGGGTCGGAATCTAACTCCAATAACCAGCAACAGTGCATAACAATATAATAAATATGGTATAAGAAATAACTCAGCTTGTTCACAGTTACGGAAAAATAGGCATGCTTTTCAAGTATAATAGTAGATCCCAAATCTTTCACCAAAAAACCTCAAAGATATATGAGCAAGTTTGAAAACTGTGATTTTTTCCAAAAGCTTTTCAACAATAAATAAGATATTTCATTTTCAGATAGTATGAGAAAAATACATCTTTATGCCTACATGCCAATATACAAGTGAAATCATGAATGTCATAAAAAATTGGGTAGCAGAAGGAAATGCATCTCTATGCATGTATTTCAAGTACGCATGTCAAATGCTATGCATCTTAATGATGAATTTGTGTACTCACACTCTCAGAGTAATCAATCACTCAGTACTGTACGGGGCAGGTCCAACCCAGGGAAGATCCATCCCTCAATATAAATAGCAACTGACAGTCAATCACTCAGTACTGTATAGGGCCAATCCAGCCCAGGGAACTCCATCCAAAATATTAAAGTATATGGCAAGGCTTGTTAACCTATATACCCAGCATCCCTCTTGTGTTCTGCCGACAATTTTTATGTTTGGAGTATAAGGTTGGCGTTCTTGATTATGATATTGTTCTTATTATGGCATGAGGTTTTTTCCCTACGGCGTGTGGATATAGATTCATCCCTAGGGTCGTCCTCTCATGTTTCTCTCTTGATGGCGTACAAGCAAATTGTGGTACTGTGATTGGTGTGATTGATGTGATGCTATATTGGTGTGATTGATGTGATGATGTGCGGAGTATAAGGGTGACATTCTATATTAACAAAGAGTGAAGTATAAGGGTGACGTTCTTGATTATGCAAGTGAACACTTTATGGTTTGTTATGCACGTTACATGATTTTATGTTGCTTTTAACATGCTACTCTATGTATCTGTTAATGATTAATAATTTCTTTATCAAATGTTTAATTGTTTGTGATCAGCTGATAACTCTTGTTTCGTTGAGTTGATAGTACTACATTTTGTTATATTCTTGTTGCCAATTACTTGATATATTGCACAAGTTCTCTGATTAGTGAGTATCACATGAGTTCAACCTCGTCAGTACTTCACTGAGATTAGTCTTGATACTTACTGAGTACATGTTATCACATAATCATACTACATTTCTACACATTTTTGTCGACATCTGGATGCCGGAGGTAACGGATTTTGAGAGTAAGCTTTGACTCTTCAAAAGGATTCAAAGTAGTGTTGCATAGACGTCGTAGATCCTTGGAGTCCCTTTCCCTTATTTTCTATACCGTTGTATTACTTTCGGACAACATTGTACTTTCATAGGCTTGTTATGTATTCAATTTGGAGCTCATAATTCTATATTACCTGATTTTGGGAGTTTGACTTATGTACCATTATACTGGATGTTTGAGTTTTATTCTGTTGTTTATGATAAGTTAAGACTTATTATATCTTATTTTGTTATTTTTATATATGTTTGACTTACCTAGTCTTGGAGGTTAGATGTCATCACGATCATTGGTAGAATTTTGGGACGTGACAGATATAAAGAATCTCTGGCCAGGTTGGGGTGCTGTAACAGAGAAGGAAAATTAAAGCTTGTCGTGGGTTGTACTTTGTGTTTTCAGATGCATGTCGGAAGCTTAGGGGTTAATTACGGGAGTTAACCTGTCGATCAACTCTAGGCTTGAGGAGCAACTGACTTTCACGAAAAATGAGTTAAGGAACTTTTGGAGGAGACAAGCTGTAAGAAAAATCCTAGTTGTCCTCTTTTCTGTTCTTGAGGATGTTTTTGGTATCAGAAACTCATGACATTGTTTAAATATTACCTTGTACTACTACTTAAATGGTGGCTGCAAGCATTACCTTCAGTTGTAGTTTCAACATTTTTTTGTACAACACTTTCATCAACAGGTCCCTGTGCACCTGCACTTGACAGAAGATATCTCGAGATCCACACGGCCAAATTGGAATACTTCTATTCCAAATGATGAATATTTGAGGAAAGAAGTACTCCACGGAGCAAAATTAGGTTGAGTATGTCTCATGAGGCAGGAGGTAAAATTCTGTTATTTTATTTTTGTCCATCTCATTATTCCTATTATACTAGTTTCTTCCGTTGTATCATTTGGAAATAATTTATGGATCTTATAGGTGCAGCTCCTCGAGTAAATGCTAATTAAAAAAAGGACCAAGGGAGAAGATATGACTCATTAATACAAGGACCAAGGGACAAGAATATGGGTCATGTTCGTCCCCGTGATCGCACTTCTGATGAACCATCAACAAGCCATTGACTTTAGAAAAAATTACAAGAAAATACACATGATTTCACACCATAACAAAAAATGGCCCATGTTTTTATGTTTTACCCCACCTAGCCTATATTGTACATATTTTGAAAGCACTAGCAAATTGAAAATATGTGTTCTTACAACCATTGCTTTCACTCTCTCTTCTTCTCACATCTTCTACATATGCTTCAAGGGGTCGTCCGTCATTACTGCTTCTCCCACTTATGTCACCTAGTTGAAATGTAATAAAATTAAAGAGTAGAAGTCCACCATTGAAGGCCATTCGAAGCTTTGCTTTCGAAAATAGGAGTTTTTGATTTTGTTAGT
Organism: Nicotiana knightiana; assembly: GCA_005239525.1. NCBI lineage: Eukaryota > Viridiplantae > Streptophyta > Magnoliopsida > Solanales > Solanaceae > Nicotiana > Nicotiana knightiana. Next base: position 15,163 of record ML401759.1, read on the forward strand.
TGTTTGGATTGAGTGTTGTTCCAATTGATTGAAAATATCAAAAGGAGTTCAAAATTTAAATTTGAAGTGATTTGGAGTAGATTTGAGCCAGATTTGAGTTGAATTTCAGAAAAGACGCAAGGAAGAAGACGGAGTCAGTTTTTTTTATAATTATGTATAATCTTGTATAATAGTGTATAGTGTATAAACACATCTTATACGCTATTATACACTTTTATACACCTTTATACAAGGGTCTGTAGACGGATTTCTTTTACGATTTTCAATTACAATTCTTGTTCAAAAATAGTCCAAATCTCCATTAAATAACTTCAAATTTTATATACAACCTCCTTATAGTATTTCTAACAAGTCTAAATAACACCCACTCCAAATTTCTCACAAAATCAAATTTAGAATTTAAATTCACGAATTTATGCTTGTTAAAAATCTAATTTTCATCACCTAAATAGATTTGGTTTGTTGAACTATATTTGAGTCACAGTTACTGATTCGAAAATTAACTTAAAAGCTGGAGCAATCTTTTTTAATAACTAAATAGTAATTTTCGAGAACCTATTGGAGTTGAATATTGAATATTAGCCTATTATTTTTGGGCTAGTTGGTTGTAAATTGAAATATAGGATATAAAATTGAAAAGTAGAGAGCCTAGTTGTTTTTATGTGAAATTTTCCCTTCACTTTATTAGAGCTGTTGATAGTCATCTCAAATGTGAATACAACAGTGCTGCTTCAATCTTTAGTAGAAGCAATGTAGATTTTTCTCCATTATTGGATTTTGTCCTTGACAACATCTCATCCCAGTGGTTCTGTAAATCAATGTACAGATGAGAAGCATAGATTTAACTATTCCGTTGCTTCAATATTTAGATGGTGAATTTTCATGGCACAGACTTTCATTGCCTCCATGTTGCTTAACTATTTTTTTCTCTTCTTTTAGATAGCATTATTCCTTCCTCCGTATTATGTATGATTTCAATTTCAAATATTATGTCGTGGCATCTTACTCTTCAAGCATATGACAACTCTCAGTGTGGTGATATCCCACCAAAACAAAGAGAATTATTGCAAAAGAGAAAAGGACAGAAGGGGCTTGGCTTTAATCAATTATTGTCTCATCTTAAACGAAAATGCGAACATAGTCTTTTTCCTTTTTTCTTTCATCATAAATAGTCAGATCGAAATATTCTTTCTTTAATTTAATCCATGGCTGCATTAAACCAAAAGAACAAACGTCAGTTTTTAATCGAAATTCAATAACAACTTATTCTTCCCTGATAAATTTATTGGTCAATGATTAATCCTCTGCCTCAGTTGATCCGAGCTTGCTCCAGACTCCAAGCACTCAGATTGGAGATCTCGACATGTTGTGATCCATTGTTGAAAACAAACATATGGGCCTTGTCGTTGATGGCCAAAGTAGGGTAAACTCTAGCTGTGATGCAAGTTTTTCCCCCTCCGCCAAAGCTTTCTACTATGGAGTGATCTATCTGTTAAAGAAAAAGCATATGAGTCTAGCTAAGTGAAGAAAGCTAACAGCTCCTAGAAGAAGTAATTAATAGAATCGAGGATAATGTCTATCCCGATTCCCTGGTGAGAAAACAGAAGAAGGGCACAGATGCACAAGATTGTAATCGAGGGTAGAGACCCCTCGTCTCGAGATCCAAGAAGAGTGAACAATGTGCTCGTCACCAGGTATGGTAAAGCACGCGCCCCGGCCTAGAATGAGTTCTAAGACATCGGGAAACACGGTAAACGGTTACACACGACAGATGTGATATTCTCACCCAACCGAATATCACAATGGGGATCTCGCTCAATGTCGGTTATGGATTAGTAATTAACTAGAAAAGAAGTTTTTTACTTTTTTTAGACTTATACTAGGGATGAAACTCTCCTACTATATAAAGGGGAAGTTTTTCTTTTGTAACGCACACTGTAACACGCGAACCAAATCAATTCAAGTTTATTTTCTGCCATTTAGATATTGATAAAGTTCTTGTTCACTTATCCTGTTCTTTATTCACGGTTAGGCTCGAACTGAGGGTCCGATCGAGGACTAGGTCATTGTTCAATCTAAGTTCAGGCTTGGCCATAATATTACAATTGGTTTGATCGCTTATTTCGTCTTTATTCCATTTATCTAATATTTATTTGTGTTGAATCAAACCACGTATTCTTAAAAGCGTGTACAAATTTAATTGTTATCTAATTTTAGGGTAAACAATAGTGATACTTACCAAAGTCCTCAGTGACAAATTTTGCTTAACAGGATCAACATCCAAAAAGGCTCCATACGTGGTTTTGTCATAATCAAGACCCAACGATGACCTGCATTGGAAATATTCATGATTTAAATCTACAAGTAGAAAACTAATCTGGACATCGGCAATTCTCCATATTCAAGATACAAAGTCATCACAACTTAAGTGGTTTACGATTGGTAGCCAGCCGATTAATAGAAAAGCTGAAATAGAAAACCTATATAAATCCTATAGAAAACACATATTATATATAAAACCACTTCCGTTCCACTTAGCGATATTTCCTTTTAATTTTTTACAAATAGAATAACTTTTTTTTTAGTTTTGGAAATAATTTAACTTTAGAGATTTCTTTTACCATAAATGAAATAATTTATAGTCACACAAATATTTATGACTTGTTTTAGACCACAAATTAAAAAAGTCTTTCTTTCTTTCTTTTTTGAAATTTCATGCTCATTAAAACATTGCCACATTAAATAAAATGGGAGGAGGGGGTGGGGGAGTACCAATCAAGGTATTTTTACTGTTATATTTTGTAAAATATTAATTTTACCAATATAATAGTTAAATTTTCCGACTTTTCTGTTATAGTGGATAATATTTATAACATTACAAATCGTTATAACAAATAATGTTCAGTTATTTTTACATGATATAAATAATTACGTGACTTTACTGTTGTAACGTGAAACGTGAAAAGGTAAGTGTCATAGCTGAAATTAATCCAATATACTCTTAAAACCCCACTTTTTAGCACAAAATGTAAACGTAATACTAAAGCAATTGACTGTGTTCCTTTTACGCAGCAAGCAGACGGTGGTATTCTTAAAGGGACGAATGGAGAGATACCTTTTCTGGTCACTGCAAATTAGCACCTTAAACTTGTTCTTGTGTTTGAAAATTATGAAGAAGACTGCAGTAAATTCTTGAATGTCACTTGAGGCCAAGACTAGCAAACCAAAAGGGCCTACGCCACTGTTGTCTGATGCACCTCTTTGGCTGCATATCTCTTGCGGATTAATCCAATTTGATTCAAGCACCTCTGCTTTCTCAAGCGCTGGGATTGAGAAGGAAATTTCTACATCCGCCTAAAACAATACTATTATTCATTTGATTTGAAAAACTTAAAAGTTACATGAAGCTCTTTAAACAAAACTAAGAAATGGAGAAGGTAAGGCGTTGTCAATTTGATTGGAAGGGCACAAAACATTCAGCATGAGTCCATTAATTTTTAAAAAGTTCTTGAAAACTGCGGAAGATTGTGCAATTCAAACCAACGTTCATGTAACGATCCAATCGGTCTGTGAGCTTCAGCATTTCGTTCGGTGGTTTTGAGACTTTGAGTATCTTCATATGACGTATTATGACTTACGTGTATGGTCGGTTTAATTGTCGAGTGATTCGGGATTGATTTGGAAGAATGACTCTCGATTTGGAAGCCTTACGTTGGAAGAGTTGACCAAGATTTGACTATTGGGTAAACAGACTCGGAATCGAGTTTTTATGATTTCAATAGGTTCGTATGATGATTATGGATTTCTGTGTATGTTTGGATTCGGTTTTGGAGGTTTCCAGAAGGATTCAACACTATTTGTCCAAAGTGTGCAATTTGAAGAACTTAAGAGTTCATAAGTTTGACTAAGAGTTGACTTTGATGTTATTGGACACCAATTGGTGTTCCAAGACTTTGGATAGTTCTATGTAGTTGAATTGAACTTGTGTGCAAAATTTGGAAGTAATCCGAAGTGTTTAAGTGTGATTCTGACACTCTTTCAAAGAATGAAGATTAAACAACTTAAGAGAAATTATATTCTGTTTCAGTCTCGATTCATTATTGTGATGTTCCTGTGGGTGTTTTGAGGCTTAGGATAAGTTTGAATAATGTATTTATACTTGTTGGTATGATTGAATGGGGACTCGAGAGGCTCAGGTGTGCTTTGGATCATTGGTTGGAAACTAGTTAAGTCAAGGATTTAGAGTTTGACCATGGTCAATATCGGGTCAAGATGACATCTTTTCGGTATTTTGAGTGCGCGAGCAGGTTCGTGGCGTGTTTCGTGATTAAAATGCATATATGATTTGTGCCTGAGAGGTTCAAAATGAGTTTTGGGTGCTAAAACGAAGATTCATTGTTGTTGATTTTCTGGTGTAAAACAATTACAAAAATGTCATTTTTGTCTCTTAAATTTTCAGACTTCCTTTAAAACTTCAAAACATCATATCTCCATCATTTTAAGGTCAAATTGGGTGATTCAAAAGACTATCTTTGGTGTATTCTCGCAATGATTATGTTGGGCTTATCAAATGTGAGTTTCAGGATCATCTAAGATCCGATTCGAGCTATAACAAATGCTATAAATTTTAATTTATTTTGGAATTTAGTCACCTTTTCTCACATGGTTTTGGAGTTCGGATTTGGGCGATTTTGGAGAGGATATTCACCACATGGATTGGGTTAAGTGTTTCTACTCGGTTTTGATTATATTCCGTGATTCGATCTTCGTTTTTGACATTTGATTGATGATTTCAAAAGAGAAATTGGGGGGTTTTTGTCTAAACTTTCCTAAAATAAATGTTTGAGTTTTGTACATCGATTTAGAGTCGGAATTGAGTGAAATTAGTATGGTTGGACTCGTAATTGAATAGATTATCGAGTTTTGTCGGGTTCCGAGGTGCGGGCCCAGATTTACTTTTTGACTGACTTTGAGTAAATATGTAAAGATTCGACCTTTATCGATTGAGTTTGCTTCCAATGGCATTATTTGATGATATTGAGTTGATTTTGGCTAGTTTCGAGCCGTTCAGAGGATGATTTGAGCGGGATGGCGTTTCTAGTGTGTCAATTTGGCTTGATTGAGGCAAGTGTCTTACCTAACTTTGTTGGGGAAATTTTTTATACTAATTGATATTATTTGCTACATGCGGGGGTGATGCATATATGATGTGACGAGCGTATATGCATGTGTCAGGGTTATTCAAGCTTGGGGGTAAATTACATGATTAATTATGCCTTGTGGAATTATGTGACTTTCTTGCTTCATGTCTTACTTGACTTCTAGATTACTAAGAATATGAAGTTAAATGCTAGAAACCATTATTTAGCTTATCATAATTTGATTAAAATTTGACGGACCTTTGTGAAATTATTGAGGTGCTAAATTTGGTCGTCATTATACTTAATCACAAATATATCGCCACGACCGTTACTCTTGGGATATTGGATTTAATACTTGAGTAGAAGATCATTTTTGAGACTTGTTGAACTACTTGAACAGTAAGGTTCTTGAGGTTTGTTGAATTATTATTGGCTTGAAAGTTGTGATTTGGACAAGGTGAGTTGCTCTGATGGTAAGCACCCTCCATTTCCAACCAAGAGGTTGTGAGTTCGAGTCACCCCAAGAGCAAGGTGTGGAGTTCATGGAGGGAAGGATGCTGAGGGTCTATTGGAAACAGCTTTCCTACCCTAGGGTAGGGGTAAGGTCTGCGTACACACTACTCTCCCTAGACCCCTCTTGTAGGATTATACTCGGTTGTTGTTGTTGTTGAAAGTTGTGATTGATGTTATTTGGAATATTTGATTAATCATCCTCCTTGAAGTTATTCATGCTTCATACCTTGCTTGTTATTGATAATACTCTTGGAATATTTATTTCGTTCCAACTTTTGTAAATTTTAAGTTTTAGAAGCTCATGACTAGTACTATAATCACTTTTACTTAATTAGAATTGTGTTCACTGTTACTTGACTGTTAACAGACTAGTGTATTTTGGGTCGTGACAGTTCAAAGCTAGATTGAAAGAATTATACCTGTGCACAGGTAACACCTGAAACTTGAAGCACTGAACCTGCTTTTAGGGTTGTAGTTGGTATGTTAACTTGTTTCGTTCTCAGCTTTTCAATTTCTTCTACTGGCCATTGAATCAATTGCTTTCCAGATTTATCAAGCCAAATTCTCCTGGGGAACGCCTGAAAACAATTATTGTATGATTGAACAGCAAATAACCCAATAATAAGTACAGTATATATAAAAGCTAGCATCCAAACTAATTGAGTATTACCTGAAGGCCAGACCATCCTTTGATGATATCAATATTGGCACTTGTAGACTCATTGACCCAAGAAAACAAGATCCTCCTGTTGTTGTTACTGTCATAGAAAGACTTGGAAGCATAGTACTTTCCATAATCTAATCTTAATCCTGATTCATTTTCTACAGATCCCTCATCCGGGATAAATATATCCTTGTGATGGTCATATGTTCCAACAGTGTAACAGTCAACAAGAGAACGAAAGATGCTGGTCTTGAGTACATGCTTAACTCCTGGAAAATTAATATCTGAAGTGTCAAGTCCATCTTTACCAATGTCATTTGATACAGGGAAAAAATCAGGGCATTCCCACATTCCAGTTTCATTGGACGAATGCAGGGGTTGCTCAGCTTGTATCCAATGTATAAAATCGTTGCTTGTGTACAAAAGAGCAGCTCCGTTGTGGTCTCTTCCGTTTCCTACAATGACTCTCCATTGCCCATCGGGGCCTAACCAAGCAGTGGTTGGGTCCCTAAACAAAGTAGAATTGATTTTGTTGAAAGCATTAGGTTCCATGATTGGATTATGAGGCGATTTAACCCATTCAACAAGATAAGGGTCTGATGGATCTTTGGGGACGGCTAGGTTTTGAACTTGATTATTTTTGGAGTCAATTCCAGTATAGAGTATAGCTGGTTTGCCATCTTGGAGTATTGTAGCGGAACCTGACCAACAACCATTGATATCATATGGGTCTGTAGGCAAAAGTGCTGGAGGTTGAGAATTCCAGTTGACTAGATCAGTGGAAGTTGAATGGCCCCACACTATGTATCCCCATACTGCACTTCTCGGGTTGTACTGGTAAAACAAATGGTATATTCCTTTGTATATCATCGGTCCTGCAGGTTTAACAATTTGCTTGTTATAAGGGTGAAACTGTAAATTAGCTGGTTGTGTAAATTACATGGTTTAGCCACATTGCTCACTACTCAGATCTATTAGGATTTTCCAGATTTTATTTGGTTTAATTAGCAACTCTATCTCCTCAAAACAAACAGAAAACTTACCATTAGGATCTGTGAATATGAAGTCATGTATTGCCCAGTTCACCAGCATTATACATGATGGACAAAACAGAAATCAATGAGAATACAAATACAAAAAGAAGCATTTGAATCAGAGACTGGAAAAAAGGGCAAACAAGTTAAGAATGTACCATTCATCCAATTCTTGGGAGGTTGGAAATGATATGCAGTTCTGTAGGGTTGACTTTCGGTACTATCTGTAGAGGATTGGAGGAAAGGATGACATTGATCTAAACTCTTGAAAACTTCAAGCTGGAGGTTACCATTACCAAGTACAGCTACTATTATGGTGCTTAAGAGAAGCAAAACATAACAACAGCCCATGAATCTGGCTTTGTTAAAGCAAGAGATCAAACTGTTAATCAACTCAAACAAAACAGTTTCTCACTTGTTAGTTCAAATGATGTGTGTGTATAAATATACATACACACAAGCACGCTACCCCACGACTACTTACCTTACTTTTACAAGTCAAAATAATATATTCCAACTTTATAGGTCAATATATTTTATTCTAACTAACTGAAGATGCAACAAAATTCATGACTCCAAGCTAGAGGAAACGTCCAAATTTCTTATACTAGTCAAAATAATATATTCCAACTTGGCTCTCTAACTTCAATCATGTTCCTAAAAGACGCTTAGTTACTGAAGCAAGCAGCGGGGCAATCAAGATAACAACGTCAATTGATGGTGCAGGATTTTAATTCTTTACTTATTTTATTACGAGATGCAGCAAACTATGTTAGGTGGCTAACAACAACATAATTAGGTAGGCGAGGGGGACCTCATGATACTAAGATACTCTTTTAACAGCTTTCCTTTTTGTCCACTTCGCTTACCACTGTCGTTTAACATGAAGGTTCCAGCGGAGTCGGAATTTTTACTAAACAATGTTATTTTAGTACACAATTTATGGATTAGAGGGGAGGGGATGTATAGTATCTTGAATGATTTTCAACCTCTTAAAATATTTGCCACAATTTTGGTAAATAAAGTGCGAAGAAACAAAATAATACATGCTATTTTTATGTGAAAATCTCATTGCTCAAAAGAGCCACGACCCACCATTATGAGACTTCTCTCAAAATTTTACCAAGAAAAATGAGCAGTTTCAGGTTATTACTATATAACCTATGGGAATGCTTGGTTGGTGTAAGAGATAATAATCCCGGGATTTGATGCGAGATTATTTTATCTCGCGTTTGGTTGGATATTTAAATCTGAAATTAGTAATCCTAGGATTATACCAAAATTGCAATGTTATTCTATACCACATTGAGGCTGGGATAATAATCCTGGGATTACTAGTTCCGGGATAAAACACTAAAGTGACAAATTAAAGATGCCCTTCTCCAAGGCTCTTTCCCCCATTGTCCTTTAGAAAATTCAAGGTTAAAATTAGAAATAAGAGTTTATCCCAACTTATTTAGTATACAACAATACATATCTTATATTATACCTCGTATATCCGACTTTTAGTCCTATGAACCAAACATCTTCCAATAATAATATATTCACTAAATAATTCAATCACTCGCATATCAGCCTCTAAATGCCTCAAAACTAGCCATAAGTTGTACGATACAATCAATACGGGTTAAAGCAATCAATTTCGCAAGAAAAACACGAAGTTATTAATCAAAATTCGAATTTGGTTCAAAGCCGACCCCCGGGCCCACGTCTCGTAATCCAACAAAACTCTTAAAACCCGAAAGCCCATTCAGCCCCGAGTATAACCATACCAAATTTATCAAAATCCGACACTAAATCATCACCCAAATTCCCCGAATTAACTCTCCAAATCCCTAGCCTCAAATCTCCAAATTACACATAAAAAATACACCAACTAGGTGGGAAAATCAAATGGGGAAACATAATTATTGATGAACTTTAACCCCAAGTGACTTACCTCAAGAATCCCTTTGAAATTTCTCTAAAAAATTGCCTGAACCCGAGCTCAAAATGTCAAAAATGAGGAAAATTCTGGAAACCCTCATATTTAAATAGCGCCTAGGCATTTCTGCACCTGCGGAGCCTGGGCTCGCACATGCGCTTACTGTTACAGCCCACGTCTTCGTACGTAGAAGTACACCATAAGTAAATTGATGAAAGCTCGAAAATTAGATGTTACATCCCGTATTCTCGTATGTTAAAAAATTTCGTCGTAAGTAATCGACGTAAGTTCGGGAATGAAATTATTTTGGGATTATAAATATTACGCTATTTCAAACAAGTGAAAGGTAAATTCGAGAAGGTGAAAGGGTAATCGAATCAAAGAAAACGAGTTTCGTCGAAGTTTATCGATTTGGGATGAAATACGGTCCGAGTTATAATACCTGGTATATATGGACTAACGCCATACAAGGTACCACATGACTATAATAGTAAGGTGTACAAAGGGTATTAAAATTGAGTAGTATTTTAAGTAGTTTGAGATAATTCCTAATTATGTGGATAATTAGGTAATTATTGGTTAATGAGAGATTAACAAATTAATCAAGTGATTAGTGGATATTAATTCAGATAATTGGGATAACAATTACATCTCCCATGTGGCAACAAACCCATCCAAGAATGGTGACTCATAAGTCACTATGTTAGGTGGCAAGTATTAAGAATATGTGTCATTTCTATTTAATAAAGGAAAGACACATATATCATGAGTCATATCCATTCTTAAGAGACATAAGTCACAAATCCATTCCGATATGCATTCAAAAACATAAATGTTTGTATCTTACAAACATAAGTCTAAAATGTAAGTCATATGCAAGACAAGATCTTCAATAATTCAAAGCAATATGAGATGTTGAAATTTTAAGGGAGTACGGTGCAATCTTTCTCAAGAATATCATACGAATTTTTTCTACTCCGGTCTTGCCATCAAGTGTTTTGTCGTGATTGTCATGTGTTAGAGGTATTATCTGGAGAACCGGCTCAGGTATGTTAATGCTATCCCTTATTTCTTTTGGCATGATCTATACGACACATAAGAAACGAACAAATGCCAACTTTTCATAAATGACTCTATTCATAGAAATACTAGGAATACTTATGTTCTTGATTTCCCATGTATCATATTATTCTATCATCTATTCATGAGTTTCAGAAAATACGTAAGTTAATAAAGTTTATTTTATGATATTAATCAAAGGTATAATGGTGTTATGACGTTCTGAAAGATTTTATTGACGTACTTCTCATGCTTAAGTTCAATCTAAGTTAAACAAAATACAAACTAAGTGGATATAGTTTATGAATACCTTTCCATATGTTATCCACTATAAGCAAGGTAAATATAATTTTGTGGCTATGCACTTTCTAGACGATATGTTCTGATCAATATTCTAACTACTAATTTGATGGGATTCGAGCATATTAAGGATTAATATGATAGTGATCCATATTTTAGTAGTAAGTACAAGGAATGTGAGTTGGGTGTGTTTATGGTATTCCTTAGGGATGATGGTTATTTGTTTAGGAATGGAAAATTGTGTCCCTAAATTTTCTTTAAGGGAATTGTTTGTTAGAGAGGCACATAGTGGTGGATTAATGGGGCATTTTGGAGTTTCTAAAACACTAGAGTGGCTAAAAGAAAATTTGTATTGGCCTCACATGAGCAGATATGTAGGTAGAGTTTGTGGCAGATGTATCGAGTGTCTACATGCTAAGTTTAAGTTAAGCCACATTGTTTTGTATATACTCCATTTCCTGTTCCTGAGGGTCCTCGATTACCTATTTTTATGAATTATGCTTTTGACTTACCTAGGACTAGGAAGGGAGATGATTGCATATTTTTTGTGGTTGACCTTTTTTTAAGATGTCATATTTTATTCATTGTCACAAGAAAAATGATGCCTCTTACATAGCTAAATGGTGTGAGAGAGAAGTTTTGAGTTTACCCGAGGTGCCTAGGTTTATCGTTAGTGATAGTGATACTAAGTTAGTTAGCCAAGTTTTGAGAAATTTGTGGTCTAGATTGGGGACTAAGCTATTGTATTCTACTAGATGTCATCCCTAAGCTGATGGTCAGACTGAGGTAGTCAATATGACTTTAGGTAATATGTTGGGAGTTGCACTTAGGGGTAAGTACACTTCTTGGGAGGAGCGTTTACCATTGATTGAGTTTGCTTATGATAGATATGTTCATTATTCTATGGTTAAGTTTCCTTTTGAGGTTGTATATGACTTTAATCATCTAACACCTTTGGATTTGATTCCATTGTCTATGAGCGATGTTTTGATGTTGATGGCGAGAACAAGACTGAAGCATTAAAGAGGGTTCATGAGCAGGTGAAATTTCAATTAGAGAAGACATATGAAAAGGTTCCCAATAGAGCTAACAGAGGAAGAAAACAAGTTATTCCCGAACCTGCTGATTGGGTTTGGGTTCACTTAAGGAAGGAATGGTTTCCCGATAAATGCAATTCTAAGTTGCATTCTCGTGGAGATGCACCATACCAAGTTCTTGAGAAGATTGGTGACTATGCGTACAAGCTGGATCTTCCAGGTTAGTTTAAGGTCAGTGCAACATTTTAATGTTTCTGACTTATCTCCTTTTTATATAAATATGTCAGATTCGTGGACGAATCCTTTTCAAGAGGGAGGGATTAATACGATCCTATACAGTCCAATATTGAGGATGACCCTTAATTATCTAGTGGACCATTGAATCGCTTGCTCCAAGTCCAAGAACATCTAAGGGATACACGCTAAAGAGATGCATGATCTTCAACAATTGACTAGAATATATTAGGAGAGTCATTTTGAGTCTTGAGAATTGATGTATCAAGACCCTAAGAAAAACCACGTGACACAGTTTTAACAACTGGATAAGACTAGGAATGAAGATATCAGGAGAGGGTGGGAGTGGCTCCGATGGATGACAAGATGCGGGAAGCGCGGCTTAGATTTTCGGACACGTGTAGAGGAGAACCCTAGATGGACCGGTTAGGAGGTGTGAGCGGTTGACTTTGGCAGGTACGAGAAGAGGTAGAGGGCGACCTAAGAAGTATTGGGGCGAGATGATCAGACAGGACATGGAATGACTCCATATTTCTGAGGACATGTATCTTGATAGGAAGGTGTGGAGGTCGAGCATTAGGGTTGTAGGTTAAAGGGTAGTCGAGCGGTTTTCCTCTTTCTCCCGGTTCCCTCTTTGTACCGACGAGTATGAAAGTATTTTATTCAAGCAATGTTAGCGATTTATGTTGTGTTTTACACTTTTGCATAATATTTCTGTTACTGCTTTTCCATTTATTTGTTGTCCCTAACGCTGCTGGTGTTATTTTTCGGGTTTTGTTTTCACAAATCTATTGTCTTTGAGCCGAGGGTCTCCTGTAAACATCCTCTCTACCCCCTCTGAGGTATAGGTAAGGTATGCATACACTCTACCCTCCCCAGGCCCCACTGCTGGAATTTTACTGGATTGTTGTTATTGTTGGCTATGGGTTCCAGAGGGGCTTGAAGAGATTAAGTAAATAAGCTTAAGGAATTCGACACTATTCAGCTATATGACACAATTTTGGTTACGATTTTTTCCTGGCTAGCTATTTTGGAAAATTTACTTTGAAACTTGTTCCTATTTTATCCATTGCGTATTTATAGTAACCTAGGGTTATTTCATTAGCCACTTAACATATTTTGACATAACAAAACTTTGAGAGAGATTTGGAACCTCTTGGTTCGAATTCGATTTTGGATTACCTATTTTCAAGAATTGGGTTCTTAAGGGTAATATTCTTCTCCTTTCGTTAAATCTAGGGTTTTTAATTTGTCGTTCTTGTGAATCAATTGGATAGTCTTTGGTTCTTGCTTGAGACATTCTCTTTGCATTTTAGATTTCTACTATATTTTATTATTCAGACTACTTTTTTATTATCTTAATAAAACCTATTATTAGTTTTGCTTTAATTATTGTTATTTTTACATTTCACTATTTTATTTATCTCGGATCGTATCCATAACTCTCTTTTTATATCAATCCAACACTCTCCAACTGTCCAAGTACTCACTTACAGTCTCGTACATATGTAAAATGCATCAAACCAGAATAAGTAGATGATATGCGTTAATAATGTAGGTAAATGCATGAATATGCACAAAGGATAACTCGAATGACCAAGCTTCTACCTTTATGTTCAATAACTCATCATATAGGATCCCACATCACAATCAACTAGAAACCTGTCGTTTTCTCACAACCTATGTGTATGCCATCAAGAGAGAAATATGATATGGCTACCCTAGGGGGATGAATCTATATCCACACATCGAATGGAATAAGTCACGTTCCATAACCACACGGACAACTCACCTACTACAGAGACAATTTATGTGCCATAATCAATATCATATCACAGCCACCGCGCTGCAAAGACCTCATGCCCAATTAATTAGAAGATCCTAATATCTGCACGGCAGAAATCTCGTACCATAAACTCCGTCCATATCCGAGAACCATATGCAATGATATATGCATATAAATATGAGGTAAGCATATAAAATGAATGTGGAGCGAGAAAATAAACATGCATAGATGTATGCATGTATACAAGGGATGATCTCTAAGTAGGATGTATTCCTATATGTACATATTACCACGGACCAACACATAATATGTTACCTGTAAAGACCCGTAAGATTTCATGGCTAAAAATAATGCCCAAATAGGTCCCCGTGTTGTTATAACTATAGAAATTCTTAAAACGGACCCTTTTTGAGTAAAATTACCCCGAGACTTAAAGATATAATTTTCCAGATTTGCGCAGGTCTGCGGTACACTATGCGATCGCAGATCAGGTATGTGGACCGCATAGTGGTCGCATACTTGGACAGTTTGCTGTACATTTTGAGGACAACTATGCGGCCTAGAATGCGATCGCATTTCACGAATGCGGGCCGCATAGTTGTCGCATTCTTGCACCTTGATTTTTGGGGAGGGAGTTATGCGACGCACTATGCGATTGCATAACAGGTATGCGGACCGCATAGTGGTCGCATACTTGGGCAGTCTGCTTTTCTTTTTGGCCCATTTGAGGGTCATTTATGCAACAGGAATGGGGACCGCATAGCAGGAATGCGATCGCATTCCATACCGCATTTCTGCTTCGGGATTCTTAAAATTCTAATTTTATACCCGACCCCCAGTTCATTAAAACACTTACCCCTTTCCATTTTAAAGATTTTCTGAACAAAATAGAGAGAGGAAAGAGAGAGTTCTAGAGAGAGAAAGTCCCAACTTCATCAAAGTGATCCTCCTTCACCATTCAAGCTTGGAACTAATCAAGTAGGACACCATTTTCTTCACCATAAGAGGTAAGCTTCTACCCCATCAACCTTAATTTCCAGATTTTGCTAAAATAAAACATGGTTAGATGAGTTCATGAAGATGGGGGTAGGATTTTTTCATGCATGTAACCAACTAGTCATAATCTAGTAAAGGGAAACGAGTTTGGGTAGTTATTCACAAAAAAAGGGGTTAGTAATCTAAGGGGGGTCACATAGCGTTTGATAAAATGCCTAAATGAGTTCGAGTTATGTTTATGGTTCCTAATTCTAAGTGAAATATGTCACATTGTGAACTAGATTGAAGGTGACTAGAAGGTCCGGTGTTTGTGGTAGAAATTAAGGAAAAATCCCAAATCAAGGTATGTATGGCAAACTTTAATCCTTGTAGAGTCATCTTGTTGAAATTCTTGCTTGAGCATATGTGGATTTATTGACCTGCTGTGTCGAGGTGTAATACTTTGTTCTTTGAATTTCTTAGTCGATTACTATGTTATATGAGCTTGCGAAAAGGCGATCTTTGTGCTTATTCTATCATGTGCAAAGCTCGTTAAATATTGAATACATCGGTATGAGAGGATGTGCTGCAAACCAAAAGAAATGATAATGAATCAAAGTGTTGAATGTATCTAAGTGCTAAACGCTGTGTAGTAAAAAATGGAAAGAAAACGGGGATAAACTAATTGAGCTATATGTTGATGGCATACGGTATATGACTAACTGTTTGATAAATATTTCT
The DNA here is from genome assembly GCA_005239525.1 of Nicotiana knightiana. Taxonomy (NCBI): domain Eukaryota; kingdom Viridiplantae; phylum Streptophyta; class Magnoliopsida; order Solanales; family Solanaceae; genus Nicotiana; species Nicotiana knightiana. The sequence continues at coordinate 30,571 of ML401759.1, forward strand.
GTGGCCTTGATTTCATATGGTTACTTGGTTGTTACGAATGAATATCCTTGATGATGAGAATATTTGTGATTGAATTGTTGGTCGATGTTGCTATTAATTACATTGTTGAACGTATTAAAGTGCTAAAGGCTGTGTAGAAAATGATGAAAGTAAATATGGACTGATTTTATTGAGTTAAATGATTGTGGCAACACCATATATGAATTACTGATTGGTAAGGATCATTGTGCCTTGATTTCACATAGTTATTGGTTAGTATGAACTTATGTTCTTCATGATGAATATTCTTGTGATATAATTATTGATGGTTGTTGCTGTGAAATGTGATTATACGATAGGATAGGGTTGCACGCCGCAACAGAATTGTAAGGTGGGACCGGGTTGCATGCCGCAACAGAATTGTAAGGTGGGATCGGGTTGCACGCCACAACAGAAGTAATAAGGGTTTAATGTGATTGTAAGATGGGATCGGGTTGCACGCCGCAACAGAAGAAATAAGGGTGGAATATGATTGTAAGATGGGATCGGGTTGCACGCCGCAACAAGGGAACAATTGAAATAATATAATGTGAAAACCTCATTTGTGATTCTCTGTATCCCTGTGCATTATTTGTTTGGGTTTCTTTACCGCCTCTTATATGTGTACTAGTTTCTCGACACGTGCGTTACACGTGTATGTCAAGTAATGTAAAATAATATTAATATTTTTAAATAAAATTTTGAGTACGTAATTTAACATGGAAGAATACAATATAAGTTTTTGAGAATGATTGATGTAAGTCGTCATATAGTGACATATTTTCCATGGTAAATATGATTACATAACCATCTACAAAGATAAACAATGAAAGCTTAAGTGGACACACGTGATATTTTTTGTACTTATTTTAATTTATTTTGTACAACTATGTTATGAAACGTTTGTAAATAAAATAACATTGATTAAAAGAATTACTAACTCTTTTTTAACTTTAGGTTAAAAGGCATCATCCATTCTAGGAGAAAAGTAGCAAAGAATAATATTGACCTGTATATCAATATCAATTTTTATAATTAAAAAATATACAATTATTAAGAAAACAATAAGATCATTCCCCCTGTAGTAATTAAACTACAAAAAATAAAGGACTAACTTTAGATTGGAAAAAAAAGAAAGAAAAAAAACAACTAACCTTTAAAGTTGCATGAGCTTTGCATAACATGACATCTAATGCAATTCCGGAGATTTGTTCTTTGTTGAATCATTCGATTGATTAGCACTGTTCTAATCAACTTTCATTTTTGGCACCACATGATTCCAATAATGACAAAAAATTAAATTACGCATTAAGAATACCCTGATTATTTTTTGAAGAAATCTCAAGACAACATAATAATCTTCAAATTAAATACTACTCCGAATTTTGTTTTATTTTCGTGTAACGTTACATGACTAAAAAGAACCATCATTCTCCGTTCTTCCCAATCAAAGGCTGCCCAACATGTAATTTTCAATATACACTCATTTTTTTTCCTGGAAAGAGAAACTTGACAAAGATATATATATATATATATATATATATATATATATATATATATATATATATATATATATAAGAATAAATTACAAGACAGTCAAAAAATAAAAAATACTTAGCCGTCTATATGAACTTGTGCAAGTCCCAAACTTTGGTAGAAAAGCTAAGTGACTGGTTCATCTCCCGGAGTCCGCGACCATTACAAAGGCCAGAATAACTATCTAAAGTACTATGAATTGAAATTTTATCAATTAATAGACTTTCTTTCATCATAATTGGAAACTTGTTGTCATGACTCACAAACAAAATAGTACCCATCTTTAGTCTCTATGTTAGACCAGGCACATTTGAAAGTGCGTTTTGCCATTAGAATCACTTCAGTATACCTTTTCCTCAAATTGGTCTTGAGATAAAAGTCACGGCATTATCGAATGGAATAGTCAAAATAGATATGGTGCCAAATAAGTTTTTTCACTAATATTTGTGACTGTTAGTGTTGCATGAACCTTTGGCTTGGCATGTTTGTAAGTGACATTTTTTATTTTTTAAATAAAGTATTCACATTATTTAAAAGGACATTTTAGTAATTTAACTTTTAACTTGTGAGGTTCCTACTTTTATAATAATATAGATTGCTTGATTTCACATAAAGTAAAGTTTGTCTATACATGCTAGTACTATTCAATGGTACTAACATCCTTTTTGTCGGGGGCGCTACATCTTTTATATGGATGTAGGTGGTTCTATCGCAGGTAGCTCGGTCCGCCATTAGTGGTGCCTCCTCTTCATCTCTTCAGCAGTTCTGGTGAGCCCCATTTCCTCTCGGGGCCGTGTGTGGACCATATCATTCTCTTTTGCTTATGTTGTAAAAGTATAGCCGGGGCCTTGTTACCGGCAAGTCTATGTAAACTCCTAGTACTCTTAGAGGCTCCGTAGACACTGTGTGGGTTGTATGTATTTTGGGTTGTAGTTGTAATTATTCGTAATCTTGGTTCTGTGTCGGAAATGTTGTGCTTAGTTTGTATATTTTGGGATTATCAAATGTTGAAGCTTTTAAAGAGGAAAATGAAAATTTGGTTGTAAATTCATTATAAATTTGTATATTGTGCACGGTGTAACACATTGGGTAGGAAAGGCAATCCAAGTCCGCTTGACCGGAATCATTCGGTTAGGTGCCGGTCTCGTCCCTCGGTTTTGGGGCGTGACATTACCCAAATAATCATCATGCCCAAATAAGCATCAAAAGTCATTTTATAGTCTTTAACATGAGTAAAGAATCTCAAGTAGTCATGCATCAATTTAAGGCATAGCACAAGAATAGCAAGTACAAATGTGTGTTCATAATATACGTGTGACTATGTATAAAGCATGTGTAGAAACAATCTCAAGAATAGTTCAATATGCTCCAAATAAGGTACCATCAGCCACAAAATTAACTCTAGCATAGTTTATCGTGCTCTCGTAGACGATTAATTGAGTAAATATAGAATATACAGATAAAAAAAGGCATAAAGTAATCTAGAATCTACCCCGAGCGAACCCATGTCACATGTATATATGCTTGTCACCTCATATATACATCACCCTTGCATGAAGAAAACAATACCAATTATTAGGAAAGATTCTCTCAACCAAACCTAGGCAAGACACTTAACTCATCCGGGCTTGTCCAAATCTCCAACTCGCATTTACTTGAGAAATCACTTCTAACCAGCTCAAATCTAGACAAACAACAACAAGGGAGTCAACCACTGTCACAGGAAATAATCTCAATTCATAAAGCTTCGATCTTTCAAGAATTCTCAAAAAGTTAATAAAAGTTAACCCGGGCGTGCATGCCAGAAATTCAAAATCAATACCAAAATCCAATGAACCATAAATTTTCGAGTCCAAATATGTGATAATATTTAGAAAATAAGTCCAAATCGGTACTCAAATCCCCAAAATACAGTCTCTAAAAGTGTAGGCAAAATCCCAAATTCCATCTCAAAATTTCATGTTTTGGGTGTTAATAATTCATATAGATTATTTAAATAATAAGAAAAAAGGGTGGAAATCACTTACCACAAAGTATTGTATGAAAATCCCCAAGCAAAATCGCCCCTCTCCGAGTCTAAGATTCAAAATATGAGAGAATGAATAATAATCTAGAAATATAATATTTATAGGTCCGCCTAGAACTACCTTTCGCGAACGCAATCCATCGCTTCGCAATCACGAAGCACAATTTTGCATCCACCATGAAAGACGTCATTGCAAAGGACCACAAATAACAAACTTCAGTGACCAAAATCACTTTATGCGAACGCGACCCACTAACCGCGATCATGAAGCGCATCAGGGTCAACAAAAGATCAGTTGTGCAAATCAAATGCAAATGGTTTGTGACAACCCCGAAAAATACCTGAACCCATCAGGACCCAATCCAATCATACCAACAAGTCAAAATACATCATCCAAACTTATCTGAAGGTTTGAACCACCACAAATAACATCAAAACCAAAAATCAAGGATCATTTCGTTCTCTTAACTTACAAATATTTGAATTTCTTCGAAGGCATCTGGATCACACTTAGACATTCCTGATCATAACCAAACTTTGCACGTAAGTTCCAATCCACAAATGAACCTATATTATGTCTCAAAACCACAATCCGAGTCCTATAATGTTACACCCTGCAATATTACGATGATGTTACGCCTTGCAGTATTACTTTACGATGATGTTACACTTCGCAGTATTAAATTACGATGATGTTGCACCCCGTAGTATTGTACGTTGAATTTATCGTAAGGTAATTGACATCAGTCCAAGGGAAATATTATTTTGAGGTTATAAGGATTATGCTATTTTAAACAAGTAAGCAGTAAGTTTGTGAAGGTGATAGGGGAAACAAGTCAAAGAAAATGAATCTTCATCAAAGTTTGGCAATTTGGGGTAAAATACGGTCCAAGCTATAATACCTCGATATTTATGGACTAGTACCATACAAGGTACCATATGAACATGATAATAGGATGTATAAAGTGTAGTAAAAATAAGTAGAATTTTAAGTAATTTGAGAAAATTCTTAATTATGCGGGTAATTGGTTAATTACCAGATGCGGGATATTACCTAATTAAATTATTTGAAAACTTTGGATAAGTGTCAAGGTAAGAACGTGGCAGCAAACCCCCTTATTAATAACATGATTCTTAGTCAATTATTAGTAGGTGGCATCCTAATTCTTTAATCAAAAGACACCTCAACTTTAAACTTTCAAGAACAACATCCAATAACGTTACTATTCTCAGAAATCATTCACAAAAGACATTTTCAATCAGAAATGCAAACTCTTCCCTACCATTTTCAATACCAAGGCTTTGTAATAAGAAGAGAATAAATGTTAGCAATCCTCCTTGCAACAAAAACGATTCAAACAATATTTAGCAACGTAAAAATTTGCGATTCTAACGGAGTACTGTGCAACCTTTTCGAAGAATATCATACAAAAATTTTCCCTGCTCCAGTTATGTTAAGGCTATCCCTTCTTTCTCTTGGCATGATCTATACGACAAACGAAACGAGCAAATGCTCAATTTTCATAAATGACTAATTATAGAAATACTAGAGATGCTTATGTTCTTGATTCACCATGTGTCATATTATTCTATCATCTGTTCACGGGTCTCAGAAAATATGTAAGTTGATAAATTTTATTTCATGGTATTAGTCAAAGGAATAATGGTCTTATGACGTACCGAGATATTTGTTATTAACGTATCTCATATGTATTTCATGCATTTATACATGCACATTGACCCATGACCAGATGGCGTTATATACGCGTGTATATATATATATATGTATGTATGTATGTATATATATGTATGTATGTATATATATATATGTATGTATGTATGTATATATATGTATGTATGTATGTATGTATGTATGTATGTATATGGGATATGGGAAAAGGTTATGACATTATATACACACCACCACCTGATTAGCTGGTATACGTTGATGATTTACCCATAATGGCCGAGATGATATGATGGGATGCCCTCAGAGGCTTGAGGATGTTATGAACACATATACCTATGCACGACATGAAATTCATATATGCATGACACTATAAGTATTTCATGATTTATAGAGTTATCCAGACTTAAAGGTTGAGTCATTTACTCTATATTTCTTCCATGTCTATTATGTACTTATTTATGTGCCTTACATCACGGTAAATTATTCGTCCTGACGTTCCTTTTTGCCTGGGGATGCTGTGTTTCATGCCCGTCGGTCCCGATAGACAGGTCGAGAGCCCTCCAAGTAGTCTATTAGCTTAGTGGAAGATGTTGGTGCGCTCCATTTGCTTCAGAGTTGCTTGATTGGTTAGTATGATTTAGACGTGTATTATTTGGTATGGAGGAACTCTGTCCCGACCTTTATTAAAATTATGTATTCTTAGAGGCTTATAGACAGATGTCATGTACGTAAAAGATTGTATGACCTTGTCGGCCCATGTTCAGTACACGAGTGACTATTTTGGTCTTGTAGGCCCGTACTTCATATGTATAAGTTTGTATTCCCTCATGCTTTACTCCGATTCATTTACCTATGATAGAATGATATGAAAGATACATTACGTTGGTACTCGAAGCTATCGGGTGCTAATCGCGGCCCATCGGTTTGGGTCGTGACAAAAGTGGCATCAGAGTAGTTCTGTCCTAGAAAGTCTACAAGCCGTGTCTAGTAGAGTCTTGTTTATGGGTGTGTCGTGCACCATACTTATAAGCAAGAGGATACAGGGCATTTAGGACTGTCACTCTTTATTCTTACTCCAGATCGTGTGGTAGAGCTCACTTATAAGAATTCAAATTCTGAACTTCTATTTTAGTGGTAATAAGACGATGCCTACGTTCAGAAATATGATAGATAAGAGATATAGCTGTGGAAGTGTTGAATTAGAAGAATTCGATTTTGCATCTTGCTTATGATGAGTAAATGCGAGGTCTTCAGCAGATCATGCGTGTACTAAAAGGTGCACGATTCTTGATAAGAAGATTTTAGGAAAGAATACTTATCCACTCTTGTGGTAAAAAGGAATAACGGAATCGGAAGTTAGACACAAGCTGCAGCAAGTAAAAGAAACAAGGTGAAGAAGGGTACAAGGTACCCAATTAATAAAGATAATCATTATTTACCATTTAGGAAGGGAGATATAAGCATTTCGAATTATCTTCAACAGTAATAGATGTACGTACAATCGGCCACACCTATCTCAGTCATGTCCTATGGGAGCTAACGGATATGGTTTAAGAGAAGGACAGGACAGTAGGATCCGGCTGAGGTTAGAGTTACCCAAAATGAGGAATGGATGGGCGTTAGTTAACATTTCCGGGGAATATTACAAACGTGCTAATAGATCTCCTTGTTAGACACCCAGGTGGTGCACTCTAGAATATTACAATTAGATGAGAATACTAGCGTGATAAAAAAATTCCGAAGATAGGCACTAAAAGCATGGAAGGGATAAATATTACCTTAGTGTGACTATCGTACCTAGTAGAGCGAGGGGGTTGAGAAACCCGAAGAGCCGATGAATGAAGCAAGGAGAGCTAAAAGCGAAAGAATATTTTGTTGAAAGTTTCAGAATAAAGTGATAGATAGAAGTGTTAGCAGGAAATAAGAAGAGAGCTAATGAAGTATTAAGAGTAAGATGTGATACCTGGATGACAATGGTAGGTCAAAAAGATGACAGGATTATAGAATCTATAGTCAAATGAAGAAAGAGACGAGGGGTGATGGGCCTTAAGACAACAAAAAAATATAGGCCATATATTCACGTCCTCATTTCAAGAAATAAGTTCGCAACTCTAAAGTGATTAACATAAGGGAAAGTTAGACCCCAGAGTAATGGAAATCAAAATGGGCCGGTGAACAAGATAAACTAAACATGAATTAGGAACTGAGTGATTTGCTAATATTCAGCATCATGAGAATTTTAGATTGCGTTCCGGCAATAAGATAATGGACAACAAAAGAAGATCCATGACGAATTCAGAGGATGGTCATTCAGGAAAATGCTTCCCTAAAGCAAGAAATGTGAGCAAAAGTTAAGCTTAAGGGACTATATGTGCCACTTACACTAAGTGCCACCATTGTGAGTGAGGAATTTTGTTATCCTTGTTACATAATATTAACCGCAAGGCGAGTAAGGGTCATTGATGATGCGAAAGGACGCCAAAGATGGAGAGGAAAAACATCTATAGGCAGGTCGTCGTAACTCCAAGTCTTAGTACTCCCTAAAGGGGGGAGAATGGAATGATAAAGGAAGAATGCGATAAAAAAATGAGAAAGGGATGAGATTTCACTTTTCCGAATCCTACAGATATGCTATGATTCCAGAACGTTATGTAAGCACGACGTCAGAAAAAGGAAGTAAGGGTAATTATTGATAAATAAGGAGCCAGTGCAAGAGGTAAGTTGGACAAAGGAAATAACCCTATAGAGATTACTCGGAATATGGATTTGAGAATGGGTCGACGAGTAGTTAGTAGTTGATTCAGGAAGAGCCTAGTCATGACTAGACAAGAAGTTACATACAAATCAGCTATTCATGCAAGATAAATGTAGTAAACCCCAACATAGAGAATTCAGCCTCGCAGTAATGTCATCATAATACTTGAGATATATTCAAATAGGAGTCGGGGTAGTTAAAGGTACCGTATGAGTGTTACGGGGATCAAATAAAGTACCACTGGAAAGGCAGTCAAAATATCAGTTTAGAAATAACCCTACAAGCACAAGGGCGCGGAGGTAGGCAACTACGGATGATTATAGGCAAGGAAGGACATCAAAAAGGTCCGTAATAAGCTCACAACTTTACGAGAGTCAAGGGTTCTCCCTAAGTACTACAACGAAAGACTAGATGAGAAAACAAGGAAGAAGGCTTCAACCTAAGCACAACGACTTAAAGAGGAAATGGTCGTGTAACAACAGTCTCACAACAACATTGTAAGCACTCCAAAGGAAAGTGACACCTACCGTGGTTAATGAACGGAAAGTAAAATTAAGAGTAATATTCGAGATCATATGAGTTGCACGAAAACTCTGGCATTCGTTGGAACAAAGATAAGCTAAGTATGCATGCAACAAGGGAGAAAAAAGACCAGGAAAAGTAATAGCTTACGTTAAAGAAAGCTAAGAAGGAACGAATGGAATTATGAGATTAATGATCCCGAGTTGGTGACGTTATGAATGCACTTAAGAGTTTGGAGTTCTATACCTGCAGCATATACAGCTGTAGAAGATTCTGGTATACGTTAAAAGAAAGAATTGAGTCTAGCTCATAGACGAAGGATTGAATTGTTAAAGGATTTTATCATGAATATCCCTCAGTGCCTATGAAAGCCCAAAGTAATAACAAATACCAGGAGCCGAAGATTGGAAGATAGCTTAAGCTTACATAAAGGCTGATCAGAAATAAGAGGAAACTAAAGATTTACATTGACTAAGAAAAATAAGAGGGACCAAGAGAATTATAGACCTCAGGATCACTCTTAAATAGTAGAGGTATAAGAGAGATAGTACAGTAGTCATATTTTATAATGGCTCTATGATGAAGCCAACTGAAGAGTACCAGCCTCATAAGAAGTCAGTATGAAGTTCCCACCGGATTGTGTATGCACCAAAGATGCAAGTATTATAATAGAGCTTCAGGCTGTAGAGATAAATTGTGCTTATGTGGAAGGGAGGTTATGAAAGAGTTAGAAGGATGTGAGGAAATATTTTAAGGTAAGTAAGGAAAAGGTGAACAACATACAAGATACTCAAATACAGAAGGTTATGAATAGTCCATACTGCAGAAAAGGGGCTAGAAGCGCGGGGATTCAGTACCCAGGAATGATAGCAGCGTCGTCAGTGGAATACCTTCCAGCCTATGGTTTCTAAGTACCGAAAGGTCTAATTAAAGAGTGAAAGAAGAGTTAGAGACGATGTGATGTATCGATGTTCCAGAAAATCATAAGGAAATCGGTCACAAGCTAAAGTATGATGCGACAAGGTTTTAAAAAGACAAGAGTAAGGATAAGAGAAGGGCAAGTGAGAAGATGACAAAAATAGGTAAGTCCTCGGGATTAAGCCCGTGAAAACAAGGGAGATGAGGTTCCTCTAAGTTATAGAAAGATCAGTATAATCTGAATGAACTCAAAGGAGTCTAAGACTAGTAGCATTTAGAAGAGATGGAATGCTGCCCTGGTAATAGAATGATAATGTAATTGTGATAGATAAAGGATGACATTTGGTCTTTCGATTGAGTAATGATCTAACAAAAAAAAGAAAGGGATCTCATGAATCGGACATGATTAAAATACTCACACAAGGTGAATCACATTGGGATGCTATAAAGTACGGTTATGGAAGTATAGTACCACCCCTAGGTGGATCAATCTAATTACTCCAGATGCCCCAATGAGACGCGAGGCGGTGTTACATAAGAGATCAAGTTATCAGTAGTATATGATGGATCAACATTAAGGTGAATCAAAATAGATGGATAAAAGTTCAACAGTATGAGTGAGATTAGACTATCAGTCTTAAGGATAAGCAACGAGATTAACCTGGAGTTGGTTGCAGACCTCAATAACGATAAATCAAAGTAAGAGTTATGGCATAATATGACCTATGTAGATGCATTAAAGTCATACGAATGGATAACCAGGTCTATGAAATAAGATATAGCAATATTCGCAAGTTCGACAAAGTACCGAGCGAAGAACTTCAGGTAACCTATAGATGCCCAGAGAGGCATCCTATTAAGCCTTGTATATGTTTACAAAGTAAGGCCTAGAGATTTGCTAAAAGCTAGAGGAAAAAGGAGAGGGGAGTCGTATAGGCACAAGTTCAGTATCGTAGAAGGTAGCAACAGTTACGTGATTGGAAGGAATTCGATCACAAGTCATGGCATGGGAAAGAGGCCTAAATGGCAAGGAGAGTATTAAGCTATTCACAAGAGCAATAAGTTATGAAAATGATAAGAGCATCAGTCAACATTCGAGGACGAATGTTCCAAAGGGGGGAATGATGTTATGCCTCACAATATTACAATGATGTTACGCCTTGCAGTATTACTTTACGATGATGTTACGCTTTTCAGTATTAAATTACGACGATGTTGAACCCTATAGTATTGTACGTTGAATTTATCGTAAGGTAATTGACATCAGTCCAAGGAAAATATTATTTGGAGATTATAAGGATTATGCTATTTTAAACAAGTAATGAGTAAGTTCGCGAAGGTGAGAAGGGAACAAGTCAAAGAAAATGAATTTTCGTCAAAGTTTGACAATTTGGGATAAAATACGACCCAAGATATAATACCCCGATATTTATGGACTAGTATCATACAAGGTATCATATAACCATGTTAGTAGGATATATAAAGTGTATCAAAAATAAGTAGAATTGTAAGTAACTTGAGGCAATTCATAATTATGTGGGTAATTGGTTAATTACCGGGTAGCGTGATATTACCTAATTAAATTAAGTAAAAACTTTGGATAAGTGTCAAGGTAAGAACGTGGCAGCAAACCCCCTTATTAATAACATGACTCTTAGTCAATTGTTAGTAGGTGGCATCCTAATTCTTTAATAAAAAGACACCTCAACTTTAAACTTTCAAGAACAACATCCAATAACGTTACAATTCTGAGAACTCATTCACAAAAGACATTTTCAATCAGAAATACAAACTCTTCCGTAGCATTTTCAATACCAAGGCTTTGTAATAAGAAGAGAAGAAACGTTAGCAATCCTCCTTGCAACAAAACGATTCCAACAAGATTTAGCAACGTAAAATTTTGTGATTCTAATGGAGTACAGTGCCACCTTTCCGAAGAATATCATGCAGAATTTTTCCCTACTCCAGGTATGTTAAAGTTATCCCTTCTTTTGGCATGATCTATACGACACAAACGAAACGAGCAATTGCGCAATTTCCATAAATGACTCTATTCGTAGAAATACTAGAGATGCTTATGTTCTTGATTCACCATGTGTCATATTATTCTATCATCTGTTCACGGGTCTCAGAAAATATGTAAGTTGATAAATTTTATTTCATGGTATTAATCAGAGGCATAATGGTCTTATGACGTACTGAGAGATTTTGTTATTAACGTATCTCATATGTATTTTATGCATTTATACATGCATAATGACCCATGACTAGATGTTGTTATATACGCTTATATATATATATATATATATATATATATATATATATATATATATATATATATGTGTGTGTGTGTGTGTGTGTGTATGGGATATGGGAAAAGGTTATGGCGTTATATACGCGCCACCACCTGATCAGCTGGTATACGTTGATGATTTGCCCACAATGGCTGAGATGATTTGATGGGATGCCCTCAGAGACTTGATGATGTTATGAACACATGTACCTATGCACAACATGACATTCATACGCATATGCATGACACTATATGTATTTCATGATTTACAGAGTTATCCAGACATACAAGTTGAGTCATTTACTCAATATTTCTTCCATGTCTATTATGTACTTATTTATGTGCCTTAAATACTCGGTATATTATTCGTACTGACGTCCCTTTTTGCCTGGGGACGCTGCGTTTCATGCCCGCAAGTCCCGATAGACAGGTCGAGAGCCCTCCAAGTAGGTTATCAGCTCAGCGGAAGATGTTGGTGTGCTCCATTTGCTTCAGAGTTTCTTGATTGGTTACTATGATTTAGACATGTATTGTTTGGTATGGCGGAACTCTGTCCCGACCATTATTAAAATTATGTATTCTTAGAGGCTTGTAGACAAATGTCATGTACATAAAAGATTGTATGGCCTTTTCGGACCATGTTCAGTACATGAGTGGCTATTTTAGTCTTGTAGGCCCGTACTTCATATGTATAAGTTTGTATTCTCTCATGCTTTACTCCAATTCATTTACCTATGATCGAATGATATGAAAGATACGTTACGTTGGTACTCGGTTGAGTAAGGTACCAGGTGCCCATCGCGGCCCATCGGTTTGGGTCGTGACAAATAATGCATAAGTCAACTCCAGGTGAAACCTATGAACTTTCATATTCTTCAAATTGCCAATTTCAATATACAGTTCCAAAAGCTTTTAAAAACATCCAAATTCAAATTTGAACATACGCTCAAGTCCACAATCACCATACAAACCTATTGGAATCATCAAATTACAAATCCGAGGTCGTTTACAAGTCAAACCTTGATCAATTTTTCCAACTTAAAATTTCCACATTGAGAATCACTATATTAAATCCAACTTAAACCAGTCGAAAATCAAAACCAACCATGCACACAATTCATAATACATAGTATGAAGCCTCTCAAAGTCTTAAATCACAAAATGAAATGCTAGAACTGAAAAAGACCGGTCATGTCGTTACATTTCTCTCTCACTTAAACATATGTTCCTCCTTGAATATGTCAAGAGTAATTCAAAGGTTTTCAAATCATGGTATAACTCATCATACACATCACCATGTATGATCTTGCATCACCTAAATCCATATAAGCCTGTCAACACAATCATAACTAAAGATTCTTTCTTTAACCTTAGCTTACAATACTTAGAGCCAAATTCTAACATCTGGAACACCTTCCAAGATCCAATTCTTGCGTTTAACATTGTATCAATCTCAACAAGTTGCATCAATCCAACAATATACTACCAAGGTCTAACCGCATGATGTTCCAAATAATGCATGTACTCATAGCAATAACTTTTGACTAATAGCTACTCATTACTAAACTTGGAACCAGTAATATACCTCATATCAAATAGAACCTTGTTCCAAACCTTCACAACACTACTAATGGTGAAATAAACAGTTAGAAAGTCTTAACCACCCACAAAATTCTGAGCTGACTAATGGAATTAGTCTCTCAAACATACCTTATCCAAAACTAATTGCACTAATTCCAAGTCCAATAACCTCATATCACTGGGTGTAGCCAATACACCCAAATAAAATGGAATTGATCTAGATCAACATACAATGAAGGTCCAACATACCTGAAATATATAGGACACCTTAGCTCTGGGAACAAGAAGGAACTGAGTTCCCTTGTGAATAAAGAAAACCTAGAACAAAAATGGAAGCCCTTAGATCACATCCAAAAATGAAAAATCATCAGTTGGAGAATCATTTTTACAGGGTAGGCATGTTAAAGGCATAATGTTGAGTCAGCCAAGTTAATGGCCTTTCTTTTATGCGGTATTGCCTGTTGATGCAAGGAGTAATGGCTGACTTGATGCCAAGAAAAAGCTAGTGGAGGAATAATGACAGCTAAATCATCTGCTGCATATAAGTTGCTCGACTGACATGCCACATCAGATTCCACCTAGCCACATACAACGCAATCGCTACACCCCTCAAGCAATAACTTGAGTATAACCAAAGATGGAAGCAGAACCAAATAAAAGAACTATCCAATAAGTTTGGCAGATACAACTACCAAGGCATAAAGATATGATCCCATCCCATAAGGGAAAAGTAAGACATACAAAATAAGGACAAAGGGTCATATCCAAACATAACTCCACTTCGACATCTAATCCGATCCAAACATACCGATCCACATGGAATACCCATCGAGTCATACTGCTCACAATCAACAAACACATGCGTATTAGTAGAAAACATGTGATGTGCATGACCATAACCATGGAGAAACGGATAGAACAATATACCACAAATAGAAAAAGCACGTCTAAGGTGCAATAAGCAACTCAACATCTAAGAGCCATCTTGCTCAAATATTGCCACAAGGACTAAACAGAACTGCATCATGCGTGTGAATAGTCAAGTAGCCTTACAACCCATCGTAGCATACGACATCATCACATGGGACATATCAGGGAATGAATAATATCAACTCTAGTCGATGTCACACCCCTATCAATTGTTGAGTTGAGCAAGCAAACTCGATCCGATGTAAAATATACATTCTAATTAGGCATATCAATGGGCCCCAAAATAAACTTTGGTCATCCCAGAATAGGTAAATAACCTCCAAAAGTCTAAAAGAATACATATCATATTTGATCTCCAACCCTTCCACTCAAATGACTGATACGTCACTCAAACACGATCACCTCATGATAAGTAATCCTATAAATCTTCTAAGCCACGTAGTTAAAACTTAGCAACAATCATCACCAACCATGCGATTTCTGTAATACCAGTCAAGCATCCGCAAATAAATACATAATACCTCTTCTACAACACATACCTCCTCCGGTATATAAGATAGTGCTAGCATACTCTTAAATATTTGAAATCCATGCTGTATAGAATTCCTTTCAAATTGAACTACAACCTTGTCCATTCAATCCCAATGCCTCATGCGGCTCTTTGCATCTACAATGCTACAATACAATAATACGAGAATCTCAACATCAAATTTGGATCACGAGTAGGATAAACACTCCATCAATAAGAAAACTTACACTTAACTCAATTGAGGAGAACATCGCAACACGCCACAAAGCTTCTGTACTCGTAGATGACATCAACTTCATGCCATGGTCAAAACCATCATGAATCTTCAAAAACCCATCAGAAAAGAATCCATCTACATCAACCAAGTCATTCAAGCTTGCAAATTTTAAAGTAAACTCAAACTGAAATACTTGATTTGAAGAGACCTTTTGTGAATACGAAGTTGTTTCTTATCTCTCTAATACTTCCATGTACAATCAATAATGTTATAGAAATACTGCAAATCTCGGCATCATTCGAGGAAAATCTTTTAGCAACGCACAAATATGGAAATTCTTACACACAAATCTCAAATTTTGAACCCCCTAAGACTATCCTCGAGAGTCACTCATTCTAACTTAGTCCCCAATACATAGCCAAACATGCCAAACAACTAGTGTTTCCCTAGAAAATGAATACACCGAAAGAAGCAACCGAGAAATTCCTTCCTCCTACACAGTAAATCCACAAAGGAATATCTAAGCCAAGCAACTCTATAACCTCCATGTATTTAGAAAGCGCAATACATCCTGCATCCATTGAATTCCTTGCCTAAATCATCCTCAATGGCATCCTTTTCCAATCCATAAGTGCATCCAAATCTAGGAACTACAACAACACATGCCCAAATGAACTGATCTCCATTGGTAGACTCCTTGGAGCCAGAAACACATCATTTGATAACCCACACTACCCTTCTTTCCTAACTTTCCATGACATGGTGATGTTATCCAGCGGAATCTCCTCATAGTCTCACATAATACTAGTCAAAAATATGATCATCCGCCGCACACATACTCATCCTCATGATATTCAAGCCTTCCTCAAATGCTTTGAAATAGTAGTATATGCATTTCACTGAATCGAAGTCTCATACGAATCACATAAACTCACATGAGATAACCTACATGGTAGCCTCAATCGATATCCTTCTATGACCCACTGCAGCCACAACTATTATGCAATTAATTAATATTCTCGAGTCTAAACTCACCAACAAGATACAAGAATCCACTTTATTCCGTATAGGAATAACTGAAATATACACAAACTACATGCATATCTCAAAACTATACAACATATCAAAATGATGATCAAGCATCCTTACCTCGTCCCATCCCACCCGTAACATGACAAGCCGTCGTTGTACAACTAATACAGAGTACTCAACATTGCACACAAATCAAAGAGAAAGAATCTAGAGATTTAAGCCTCAAGCTAAAATAAAGTCGCAAGATGAGGAAAGAAAAAAGGTAAAGTTTGGTTTGGTTTCAAGAGGGTTTTGGAAGGACATAGAACACTTAGTTTTGTGCTTAGAAGCTTAAGTTATAAGATTTGATGAGGCCTAAACGACCTCAGAATGGTGTTTTGATGTTTCTAATAAATTCGTGTGGTGATTTTGGACTTAGGCGTATGTCCAAAATTTGATTTGGACATCCCTTGATTGATGGTAAACATTTGAGTGGAGCTCGCACAAGGGAGACCTTCGTCACATACGTGAGCTCGCATGCGCGAGCTGGTGCCCACAAAAGTAAGAATTGCTGGGGAGATGCGTTAAAAATTGAGGGTTTGACTTATTTGATCATAATTTGAGATTAGGTGCTCAAATTGGGCAGGTTTTAAGGTGTTTTCGCCCACTTGGATTGGTTAAGTCTTCTTAACTCGGATTTGATTACTATTCACAATTCCATCCTTTAATTTGGCATATGCTTGGTGAATCTAAGTGAGAAATTTGGGGATTTTGAAAAAACAAGTTATAATTAAAAATAGGAATTTGAACCCCGATTCGATGTCAAATTTGGATGAGTATTCAAATAGGTAGTCATGATTGTGATTTTTGTTGGGTTTCGGGAAGCGGGCCCATATTTACTTTTTGATAGTTGATAAAGATCTGAGCTTTATTACATGGAAATGATTTATATAGCCATGTTTGATTTTATTGAGTTGTTGTTTGCTAGATTCGACCAGTTTTGAGGCCGATTTGAGAGGCAATGTTTTTTTAAGTATTGATTTGGCTTCTTGAGGTAAACTATTTTTCCTAACCTTGGGG
>ML401759.1:48997-96998 GCA_005239525.1 Nicotiana knightiana
GGGGGGGGGGGGGGGGGGGGCGATACCTATTAGGATTTGGTCTTAATTATTTATTCATATTATTTGAAAATGTTACGACCCAAAATCCATAAGGTCGTGATGGCGCCGGACACCACCGTCAGGCAAGCCAATCTTTAGTTAGTTGAAATAGATTCCTGTTTTAACATTTTTGAAATCATTATCTTTAACTTGTTACGTAATAACTAAAAAAAATCCGTTAAGTATATACAACGGTTTTAATATTCCATTTTTTTTTTATAAAATACATCCCATAGACATCCCAGAACCCGGTGTCACAAGTACATGAGCAATTTCTAAGAATTTTACAATTTCTACAAAGCTTGTCCGAAGTACAAGTGGACAACGAAATTAAAATAATTTAATACAATACGAGGGAGACTCCGTCAGCTGCGGATCGTCTTCGGATGATGCAGCACGCCTAAGTATCCAAACCAGCCACATCGCTACGAAGGTACCTGTGCAATAAAAATGCACAGCAGGTGTAGCATGAGTATGAAAACAACGTGTACTCAGTAAGTCGCCCGCCTAACCTCAGAGAGGTAGTGACGAGAGGTCGAATTAGACACTTTCTAGAGGTCAATTTAGTACATTCAAGTGTGACACTAAGCATGATTATCATAGGCAATTTATTAAAATCAGGAATAAATAATATCAACTCCTCCCACATTTAACACTTTAAATCATCGTCATATTAATAACAATTAATCAACATGGGTGATTTAATCAAATAACAAATAATCAACGAGAAGGAACAACTTCTTCCAAATTTTAATAACTTTAAATCTCTACCATTTCAGTTGACAACTTAAAATTCTAGGCCAGTAATCAAGCAAATCACAAAAAATACACAGTAAATATCATGCGCAAGCAATGCCGAGGGTCGAACGACACGGACCAACAATAATAAACTATGCACTGCCGAAGGGTCGAACGGCTCGAACCATAGATGCATCTATTTTTACCCGGTGGTGAATCGATCATGCGACGCGGTCATCATAAAAATAATAAGGCTAGCCTGCTCGTGAATCATACTTGTGACTCAGCTGCTCATATGTACACATATTCACATAATAAATCCGCATTTTAATCAAGACAACAGTTACTCCAGATAGTGGTAAAATTCTTCTTAAAAGAACCTGAAAAAACTTTTAAATCTTTGTTTTGAAACTCATTCACCAAGTTTAATAATATTCAATAATATAACCTTATCAGGTATACAATTATCCACGGAGGAATCAATTCTCTTTCTAAATAATTATGAAAGGTACACTCTAGTCTTCTTAGGAAATCAATTACCGATTCAATAGCATTTACAGCCTAATATTAGTGGCAGGATCACATGTACAAACTCCCGTCACCTCGTGCGTACGTAGCCCCTGAAGATAATAGCACATACTTAATTAGTTCACCTATGGGGACAATTCCCCTCACAAAGTTAGAAAGGAGACTTACCTCGCTCCGAAATTCCATAACCGGCTTCCAAGCCCTTCCGATGACTCAAATCGATGCACAACGCCCCGAACAATCCAAATAATGACAAACCAATGAAAATATACTCTAATATTCGTTAACAATTCAAATTATATAATTTCCCAACTCCACTCAGCGAATTGACCAAAATGCCCTCAGGCCCACGTGCCCGAAATCCGAAATTTCTCGAAGATATATTCTACCCATAGCCTTAATAGTTCAAATATACAATTTACTCCAAATTCCATGCTCAAATTCGTCGTCGAATTACAAAATACCATTTCTAGGTTTTCTTCAATATTTTCCCAAATTTTCCATAATTTTTCATGTCTAATCCATGCATATAACTTGTATTAATCTTAAAGCATGAAGAAATTACTTACCTATTGATGCTTGATGGAAAACCCCTCTTGAAGCTCCTCAAAATCTCCCACATAAATGAAACAAATGAAGAAATTGCGAAAATCCCGTTTAAAATATCTCACTGCCCAGACGACCCTTCTATGCGATCGCATAACATGCTCCACGATCGCATAGGCCAACTATGCTGCTTCCCATCCCTTAGTGCGATCGCGTCCCAACACCTGCGTTCGTACAGGCCAAAGCTGCAACCCCCACATTTCCTCTATTGTGCGATCACATACACTTACCGACGATCGCATAAGCCAAAATCCAGCAGCCTCCCAAATTGCACTGTGCGATCGCATACACTTACCTGCAATCGCATAAGCCAAAATTCCAGCCCCACTAATTTCTTCTTCGCGATCGCACACTATGGGCCACAATCACATAGCTTACCAGTGGCACCAGCAAACAGTAGCAGCAGGTAAGGGAAAATGTTCCGAAACCCCCCCGAAACATACCCGAAGCCCCCGGGACCCCGTAAAATCACACGACTCTATCCCATAACCTTACACGGACTTGCTCGAGGCCTCAAATCACATCAAACAACGCCGAAATCATGAATCACACTAAAATTCAACTTTATGAACTTTGAAATTTCAAACTTCCACATTCGATGCCGAAACCTATCAAATCACGTCCGATTGACCCCAAATTTGCACACAAGTTATATTTGACATTACAGATCCGCTCCAAATTTTGGAATCACATTCCGACCCCGATATCAAAATTTCCACTTCCGGGCGGATTTCTCAAAAACCTTCAAATTTCTATCTTTAGCCAAATGATTTCAAAATGACCTACGGACATCCAAATTCACTTCCGATTGCGCTCCCAACTCCAGAATAACCATACAGAGCTATTCCCAATCTCAGAACCCTAAACATACATCAATAACACTGAAATGCCTTACTGCCCAAATTTCTGAAATTCTTCTAAAATGCTATCTTCCATAATATATTCCGAAACACTCCCAGGTTATCCAAAACCCGATCCAGACATACGCCCAAGTCTGAAATCATCTTACAAACCTACAGGAATCTTCAAATCCTGATTCGGAGGTAGTTTACTCAAAATTCTGATCTTAGTTGATTCTTCCAACTTAAAGCTTTCGAATTGAGAATTTTCTTTCCAAATTATCTCTAAACTTCCCGAAATTCAATTCCAACCACGCCCACGGGTCATAATACCTGAAAATGACCGGTTGGGTCGTTACAAAAAAACAATGTGTACACAAGGTTTCGAGCATGTACACATATGTTATGTGTGGCTTCTGGCCAGATTAGGCCTTAGGCTATTAATATGCCTTAATTTGAGGATGTAGTTTTTATGAAACCTGCTTGATCACTTTGTGGCTACGCGAACATGATCACTACAATTGATTAAGCCATTGTAACTCTTTATATGTTAAACACCCATCCACATTTTAATATTTTTCATGTACTTATGCACCTTTTTGATAAATTGGGAGCTTATATCTTTGATGAAATCTTGGCATTATTGTTTTGTCATAATTGTGGCCCATGTGGACATGTTGAGCAAATTAATTGGGTGTTGGCATGAGGTCTTTGCCTTGTGATTGTGAATTTTGTTGTGCGTGTGGGGCGAAATAAGGGTGGCATTTTCTCAAGTTGCCCATGTGGAAAAATACGGTTGGTGATATGCGCATGCGGAAAAATAAAAAATGCATTTATTGTTATTTGCACATGCGATAAAATATGGTTGGAACCATTAATGATGTTATGTGATGATTTGGGGGTGTCTTTGATGTTGTTTATGTGTTCAAATAGGGTTGATATCTTATCCATATGCATATTTATTAAAACTCTGTCTCGTATATTTTTCATGAGTTGTTAATAGAATTTGACATGCCTTCATATGCCTCCACCTCTATTTGATGACTTGTTGTCAGAGACAGATTTTTCTTCTTTAAGTGTTATCACATGTTCTAACGAGATTGTTGATATTATTTTCCATTACATGTTATGTTATCAGTTATTGATACATGCACGTGTTATTTTATTAGTGAGTATCACATGACTTGAACCTCATCACTACTTCACCTAGGTTATTTGTGATACTTACTTGTAACAACCCAACCGGTCTTTTTGAGAATTCACATTTTTGTTCAACTATTTGAAGTCTTGAGTAGCATCGTATGATGTATTATGACTTGTGTGAATCGTTGGTTTTGGTTTTCAGGTTATTCGAAATTGATTTGGAAGAATAAAATTCATGATTGTAGCTTTAAAGTTGGAAGAGTTGACCAAGTTTGATTTTTAGTATGTGACATCAGTTTGGAGTTTTGATGGTTCCGTCAGGTCCGGATGGTTATTTTAGACTCGGGCATAATCCTAGATTTGCATTTAGATATTTCTAGAAGGTTTCAGAGCTAATTGGCGAAAGTTGGAAATTTAAATGTTTGAAAAGTTCATAAGTTTGACCGAGAGTTGACTTTTATGATATCTGATTCGGATTATGGTTTCGGAAATTAAAATTGTTTATTATGTTATTTGGGACTTGTGTGCAAAATTTGAGTTCATTCCAAGTTGATTTGATATATTTCAGTGCGAGTTTTAGAAGTTGAAAGTTCAAAAGTTTATTATGTTTGATTTGGTGTGTGATTCGTTGTTTTGATGTTGTTATGCGTGATTTGAAGTTAGTAGGTCTGTATTAAGTTATGAGACTTGTTGGAATGTTCAGATGAGATCCCCGGAGGCTCGGGCGTGTTTCAAATTAAATTCGGATCATTTTCCTTCACTTTGGCATTGCTCATTCTGCTGAGCATTTGGTTTTCTTGTTCACGATAACAGAGGATGAATCGTGATCCCGTAGAGTTGTTTGATGGCTGGGGAAGATTGTTCATCGCATTCGCAAGTCCAGAGTTGCGTTTGCGGAAGTTGAGGCATTTGCTTAGTGCATCCGCGAGTCTCGTGATGCGTTCGCGTAGAAGGAAGGAGGGCATGAGGATGTCAGGTGTTTGTTCTTTGCAATCGCCAAGTGTGGCATGCGATCGCGTAGCTCTAAAAGATTTGACCATCGCGTTCATGTTTGTTTTTCTGCGTTCGCGAAAGAGGAATTTCAGTTGGTGAGCATTTGTTCTATGTGAACACGTGGACTTGTCCACGTTCCCGAAGTGTAATAACTAGGGAGAGTTTATTAAATCCCATTTCGTGGGATTTAGCCATTTTTTCATATTTGGAGCATTGGAGCTCGGATTGAGGCAATTTTTGAATCACCATATGGATTGGGGTAAGCATTTTCTACTCTGTTCCTCGTTTTTGACATTTGGTTGATCATTTCAAAAGAGAAATTGGGGTTTTTTGTCTAAAGTTTCATAAAATGAATTTTTGAGTTTTGGACATCGATTCAGAGTTAGATTTGAGTGAAACTAGTATGGTTGGACTCGTAATTGAATGGGTTGTCGGATTTTGTGAGTTTTGTCGGGTTTTGAGGTGTGGATCGGGTTTGACTTTTTGGTTGACTTTAGAATTTTGATTAAAGATTCAACCTTTATCAATTGGGTTTGTTTTTCTAGGCATTATTTGATGTATTTGAGTTGCTTTTGGCTAAATTGGAGTCGTTCGAAGGTCGATAAGCACGAGATGGCATTTTTGGGTCATCGCTTGGCTTGCTCGGTATTGGATTTGGCTTGTCGAGGTAAGTAACACTTCTAATCTGGGTGCTCGGGGTATGAACCCTCAATACATGTGATACATATTTGGTGTTAGGTGACGCACATGCTAGGTGACGGGCATGTGGACGTGCACCGTGTGAATTATGACTCGATTGATTATGTGGTACTATGTAGTGGCCTAATCATGTTTTTGTTTATGAAATTTCTACGTGCTAGAGTAATTGAGTTGTGATCCATGTTAGAAACCATGTCTAGACTATATGCTTATCCTTTTGAGACAAGGTCATTTCTGCTGTGGAGTTATTTGCTTGTGTTACAATTACATAAATTCATTTTCATATCATATCTCAGTCTCTATTGCCATTTATTAATACATCATATCATTATTTTTTGTTGATTTTCATGATATTGCAAGCCTGAGAGACTGGAGGGATTGATAACTGAGTTGAGGCCTGAGAGTCGGATTATGAGTGATATTGATGGCAACGGGATGCACTCCGCAACAAGCTTTATTGATTCATGCCATGATTGGCTTATTATAGATCTTGGGATATATTTGCCCCTCCGCAGTCTACACACCCATAGTGAGCGCAATTGCTATTGATTTATTTGGGATTGATCTGCCCTGTATAGTGCTGAGTGACTGAGTGTACTGAGTGATTGAGCGTGATGAGCAGGAGTATGAGACTTCGATATTGAGTACTCTGAGAGTGTGAGTACATGAGTTCATCATTGTGACACATTGCATCTAACATGCATACTTGACATACATGCACAAAGATGCATTTCCTCATGTTACACGATTTTGTGACATTTATGATTCACATTGACATTGACATATAGGCATAGAGATGTACTTTCCTCATGCTATCTAATAATGAGACATCTTACTTATTGTTGAAAGTTATGTGGAAACTCTGTTGTTTTCGGTGAAAGATTTGGGTTTTACTATTATACTTGAGAAGCATGACTATTTTTTCATAACTATGAACGAGCTGAGCATCATATCTCCGAGTTATTTCCTTTACCACTTTTATTATATTGTTATGAAATGTTATTGGCTATTGGTTTTGGACTCCAACCATGTCCTAGCTCGTCACTACTTTCAACCTAAGGTTATGTTTGTTACTTACTGTGTACATGGGATCGGTTGTACTCATACTACACTTCTGCACCTCGCGTGCATAAATTCTTATGCTGATGTTGCTGCGTATGGAAAGAGCTGGCACTGAAGACGTACCTGCATTCCAGTCATTGCTGCCCTATGTTCTTGGTATCTTTAGAATTAATAATCTGTTCATGTATATTTCAAACAGATGCTGTATTAAATTCATACCATCTTTGTGAACTCAAAATCATAGAAGCTCTAATTTCTACTGCTAGTCCTTGGGAATTCAATGTATAGAAGTGTGACGACCCAAAGGGGTCATCACCTATTTTACTATCCATTCCGTACTTTTGAGGCCTTGAAAACCTCATCTGTAGTTGCCTCGATTTGCATGCACAGTCCGGGCGCGTAGCCGCACAACTTAAATATGAAATTCTGTGAAAAATGCTAAGATTTGATATTAAAATGAATAAATTTGACTCCGGTCAGCATTTTGGGTAAACGGACCCGGACCCGTGATTCGTTGGTTCCGGAGGGTTCGTAGGAAAATATGGTACTTGGGGGTATGCCCAGAATCGAATTCCGAGGTCCCACACCCGAGAAATGAATTTTTGAGTAAAATTGTTTTTCTGAAATTTATATAGAAAAGTGAAATAAAAATTTGCTAGAGTATGTTGGTATCGGGACCGTATTTTGGTTCCGGTGCGCGGTAAAGGTCTTATATGTGCTTTGAGATATTTCTGTGAATTTTGGTTGAAATTGGACGTCGTTTGACGTGTTTCGGACTTAAAACTATAAATTTGAAAGTTTATGAAGTTTGAAGAAAAAACTAGTGATTTTGAGGTTTGATTCGTTATTTTTGATGTTATATTGGCGATTTGATCGCACTGTTAAGTTTGTAGGATGTTGTTGAGTTAGTGCATGTGATTTTTTAGGAGCCCCGAGGGCTCGTGAGTGTTTCGGAGGTGTCTCAGAGTTATTTTGAACTTATGAAATTTGCTAGTTTTTGCTTCAGCTGTTGCAGGTCCATTTGTTCTTCACGATCGCGAAGCCTCTTCCGTGTTCGTGAAGCTTTAAGTTTTCCTTCATCACGTTCGCGTCCATTCCCTCGTGATCGAGTAGGGTTATTTGACCCTGAGGGATTAGCCCTCTTTTCTTCTTCGCGTTCACGTACAGTTGACCGCGATCGCGTAGATTTACAGGTCTCCTTCATCGCGTTCGCGTGATGTCCCATCCATTCGCATAAGTCAACTTCTGGACTCCATCTTTTTTACTCTTCGCGATCGCGTCCTCCCTTCCGCGATCACGATGGTCTGTCCATTCTACCCTTCGCGAACGCGACCTCCCTTCCGTGATCACGAAGGGCAATTTTGCCCAGTGGTATATAAATATTTCCAGAACCAGTAGCTACGGGATTTTTTATAGAAAATAACGAACTTCTTCTTCTCCAAAGCCCTTAGGAATCCATTGAATCCATCCCTCATCAAAACTTCTTGGGTTAGTAAATTTTAACTCGTTTCCTTCATTTTTCATCTATATCTAATGAATTCCTAAGCCTAAAACATGCAAATTAGAGTAGAAAATTGGGAATTTGGGTAGAGTTAGGCCCTTTTGAATTTTCTTGATTTAGACCTCGTTTTGGGGTAGAATTTGAAAACAAATTATATATTCGGGACCGTGGGTGAATGGGTGACATGGTTTTGGCATGAGCCTCGTGTTTGGACCAAGCGGGCCCGAGGTCAAATTTTGTTATTTTGAAAGAATGCATGGAGATAGGTAATTAGGCTATGTAATTGAATTATTGAATCCTTATTGATATACTTGAGTTGATTATGCCTAGATAATACCATTCCGGAGTTGAATTCTAAAGGAAAGGCGGTGTTAGAGGGTTGATTGCTATATTTTGGACCCGAGGTAAGTGTTTGGTCTAACCTTAGCTTGAGGGAATAGGAGTTGANTTATTATTGCGAATATTCTGATTTTGTTGTAATTTCTATGCCTAATTGATGATTTTTATATGATGTAAAGGGCATATGAAGAAATATGAGGTATTACATTCTTTGGAGCATTGGCTCAAATTGTGAAACGAATAATGAAGAAATATGAGATATTACATTCTTTGGAGCATTGGCTCAAATTGTGAAACGAATAAATTATGAAACGAAAGTGAAAGAAATAGAAAGAGCTATTGAAATATACCCTTTCCGGGTCCTCGTTGTATAGTTCCCTTGCCGAGATTTAATTGTTTAATTGATGTACCCTTGCCGGGATTTAATTGTTTAATTGATGTTCCCTTGTCGGGATTTCTATTTTTATTCTGTTAACTCCCTTGCCCTTGTTTGTGATTGCTGTTTGGGTGAGGAAGAGTGTTAAAGCACGAAGGGTGATGCCGTGCCATGTTTTATATTATTATGCACGACGGGACATTCCATGCCATGTTTTATATTATTATGCACGAGGGGACATTCCGTGCATGTTTTATATTGATTATGCACGAGGGGACATTCCGTGCCATGTTTTACATTATTATGTACGAGGGGACATTCCGTGCCACGTTTTATATTATTATGCACGAGGGGACATTCCGTGCCATATTTTTTATTGATTATGCACGAGGGGACATTCCGTGCCATGTTTTATATTATTATGCACGAGGGGACATTCCGTGCCATGTTTTATGTTATTATGCACGAGGGGACATGCCGTGACACATCTTTCACTGTTTAATCTGTGTTGTCATTTCCCATTATTATTTTTAGATATTTCAGACTGTTGTTTTTCGTTTCTGTCATTTCAGTATTTGCTATCTCTTACCCCTAGCATGTTCTCCCAGTAATTGTATTCTTGTTTAGTTTCTGCTATACTATTGAACTACACAGGTACACTTTGTTGTCATGTCTTAGCCTCGTCACTAATTTGCCGAGGTTAGGCTCGGCACTTACTCAGTACATGGGGTCGGTTGTACTGATGCTACACCTGCACTTCTTTATGTTGTGCAGATTACGCAGACGGACTCGGAGGACATCATTAGTGGGAGTGTCTTCCAGCTTATTCTAGAGGCTTCAAGGTATACCCGCTGGCGTTCGTGGGCCTTGGCGTCTCTTCCATCCCTTTATCTTCACTTCTGTCTTGTTTTTCCTCTAGTTTTAGAGATAGTCATGTATTTCCTTTCAGACTTTGTATTTAGCACTCTTATAGGCAGTTCATGAGTTTGTGACTCCAGGTTTCGGGAAAATTATGCGTCAGTGTATTACGTTGTCTTTTCTTAGTTTGAAAACCATATTTATTTATTTCCGCTGTTAAGTTGTGAACCGTTTAGTTAATTCTGTTAAATCGATGTTAATATGCCAGTTTATCTATACACGTTGGCTTGTCTAGCGGGTTCAATGTTAGACGCCATCATGGCCCGATAGTGGGATTTTGGGGCGTGACAAGAAGTTCAGTTATATTATCATTACATTTCTCTGTAAAACACAATGAATTGGATTATTTTTGATAATTAGCTTACCTAGAGGGTTGGGTTAGGTGCCATCACGACTAGTTGGATTTTGGGTCGTGACATTACTTGGTATCGAATATGGTGTACTCGTTCTACACTTCTGCATATTTTGTGCAGATCCAGGTGTTGGAGGCAGCGTGTCTTGAGAGTGAAAGCTTGCATAGGTCATGAGGATTCTAGGTAGAGCTGCATGTTGTTGCAGTCCCTTGGAGTCTCATCCTTTATGTTGATACTGTTAATTTTGTATTCGAACAGTATCGTATTTTGAATATTCCGTATATGTTCAGTTAGAGCTCATGACTCTGAACTACCTAGTTACGGGGAGATGTATTGAGTATAGCCATTTTGGCTTGTCTTAACTCTATTTTCACTTTATATTAATCTCTTACTTACTATATGATATTTTGTTGATTGAATGCTGTTAAGCAATATGCTTAACTAGTCTTAGAGATTATGTGCCATCACGACCCCTATTATGGGATTTGGATCATGCCATGCTGGTATTAGTGTCACAACCCAAATTTCCCTCCGTTGGGTATAGTGACGGCACCTAGTCTTAAGGGCTAGGTAATCCTAATATTAATAAACATAACTCATAATAACAAAACTTTTAGATGCCTTTTGAAATAAATCCCGATACATTGCACATCTTCCCAAAACCTGGTGAGTACAAGTCATAAGTTTTAAAGAATTTACACTAACTACTTATCACTCTTCGGAAATAAGTACAACAGTGTATGAACAAAATATAAGACGGTGACTCATCATACACATCACCATTCATGATCTTGCATCACCTAAATCAATATAAGCATGTCAACACAATCATAAATAAAGATTATTTCCTTAACCTTAGCTTACAATACTTAGAGCCAAATTCTAACATCTGGAACACCTTCCAAGATCCGATTCTTGCGTATATACATTGTATCAATCTCAACAAGTTGCATCAATCCATCAATATACTATGAAGGTCTAACCGCATGATGTTCAAAATAATGCATGTACTCATAGCAATAACTTTTGACTAATAGCTACTCATTACTAAACTTGGAACCAGTAATATACCTCATATCAAATAGAACCTTGTTCCAAACCTTCACAACACTGCTAATGGTGAAATAAACATGTAGAAAGTCTTAACCACCCACCAAATTCTAAGCTGACTAATGACATTACTCTCTCAAACATACCATATCCAAAACTAATTTCACTAATTCCAAGTCCAATAATCTCATATCACTGGGTGTAGCCAATACACCCAAATAAAAGGGAATTGATCTAGATCAACAGGCAATGAAGGTCCAACATACCTGAAATATATAGGACACCTTAGCCCTGAGAATAAGAAGGAACTGAGTGTCCCGGTGAATAAAGAAAACCTAGAACAAAAATGGAAGCCCTTACATCACATCCAAAAATGAAAAATTGTCAGTTGGAGAATCGTTTTTACAGGGTAGGCATGTTGAAGACAGAATGTTGAGTCAGCCAAGTTAGTAGCCTTTTTTTATGCGGTATTGCAGAATGTTGAATCAGCCAAGTTAGTAGCCTTTCTTTTATGCGGTATTGCCTGTTGATGCAAGGAGTAATGGCTGACTTGCTGCCAAGAAAAAGCTAGTGGAGGAATAATGACAGCTAAATCATCTGTTGCATACAAGTTTCTCGACTGACATGCCACATCAGATGCCACCTATCCACATACAACGCAATCGCTGCATCCATCAAGCAATACTTGAGTATAACCAAAGATGAAAGCAGAACCAAATAAGAGAACTATCCAATAAGTTTGGCAGATTCAACTACCAAGGCATAAAGCTATGATCCCATCCAATAAGGGAAAAGTAAGACACATGAAATAAGGAAAAAAGGGCCATATCCTAAAATAACTCCACTTCGACGTCTAATCCGATCCAAACATACCGATCCACATGGAATACCCATCGAGTCATACTTCTCACAATCAACAAACACATGCGTATTAGTAGAAAACATGTGATGTGCATGACCATTACCACGGAGAAACGGATAGAACAATATACCACAAATAGAAAAAGCACGTCTAAGGTGCAATAAGCAACTCAACAACAAAAAGCCATCTTGCTCAAATCTCGCCACAAGGACTAAATAGAACCACATCATGCATGTGAATAGTCAGTTAGCCTCACAACCCATCGTAGCATACTATAGTATCACATGGAACATATCAATGCATGAATAATATCAACTCTAGTCGATGACACACCCCTATCAATTGTGCTGAGCAAGCAAACTCGATCCGATGTAAAATATACATTCTGATTAGGCATATGAATGGGCCCCAAAATAAACTTTGGTCATCCCAGAATAGGTAAATAACCTCCAAAAGTCCACAAGAATACATATCATATTTGATTTCCAACCCTTCCACTCAAATGACTGATACGTCACTCAAACACGATCACCTCATGATAAGTAATCCTACAAATATTCTAAGCCACGTAGTTAAAACTGAGCAACAATCGTCACCAACCATGCGATTTCTGTAATACCAGTCAAGAATCCGCAAATAAATACACAATACCTCTTCTACAACACATACCTCCTCCGGTATACAAGATAGTGCTAGCATACTCTTAAACATATGAAATCCTTTATGCTATTTAGAATTCCTTTCAAATTGAACTACAACCTTGTCCATTCAATCCCAATGCCTCATGCGGCTATTTGAATCTACCATGCTACAATAAAAAAACACGAGAATCTCAACATCAAATTTGAATCACGAGTAGGATAAACACTCCATCACTCAAAAAACTTACACTTAACTCAATTGAGGAGAACATCGCAACACTCCATAAAGCTTCTGTACTCATAGATGACATCAACTTCATGCCATGGTCAAACCATCATGAATCTTCAAAAACTCATCAGAAAAGAATCCATCTACATCAACCAAGTCATTCAAGCTTGCAAATTTTAAAGTAAACTCAAACTGAAATACTTGATTTGAAGAGACCTTTTGTGAATCTGAAGTTGTTTTTTATCTCTCTAATACTGACATGTACAATCAATAATGTTATATAAGTAATGAAAATCTCGGCACCATTCGAGGAAAATCTCAAATCTTAGCAACACACAAATTTGGAAATTCTTACACACAAATCTCAAATTTTGAACCCCTAAGACTATCCTCGAGAGTCACTCATTCTAACTTAGTCCCCAATACATAGCCAAACATTCCAAAAAACTAGTGCTTCCCTAGAAAATGAATACACCGCAAGAAGCAACCGAGAAATTCCTTCCTCCTACACAGTGCATCCACAAAGGAATATCTAACCCGAGCAGCTCTACAACCTCGATGTATTTAGAAAGCGCAATACATCCTGCATCCATTGAATTCCTTGCCCAAATCATCCTCAATGCATCCTTTTCAAATCCACAAGTGAATCCAAATATAGGAACTACAACAACACATGCCCAAATGACCCGATCGCCAATGGTAGACTTCTTGGAGCTAGAAACACATCATTTGATAACTCATAGTACCCTTCCTTCTTAACTTTCCATGACCTGGCGTTGTTATCCAGCAAAATCTCCTCATAATCTCACATAATACTAGTCAAAAATACGATCAGCCGTCGCACACATACTCTTCCTCATGACTGTCAAGCCTTCCTCAAATTCTTCGAAATGGTAGTATATGCATTTCACTGAATAGAAGTTTCATACGAATCACATAACCTCACATGAGATAACCTACATGCTAGCCTCAATCGATATCCTTCTATGACTCTACTGTAGCAACAACTATTATGTAATTAATTAATCTTCTCGAGTCTAAACTCACCAACAAGATACAAGAATCCACTTTATTCCGCATAGGAACAACTGAAATATACACAAACTACATGCATATCTCAAAACTATACAACACATCAAGATGATGATCAAGCATCCTTACCTCTTCCCATCCCACCCGCAACATGACAAGCCGTCGCTGTACAACTAATACGGAGTACTCAACATTGCACAAAAATCAAAGAGAAAGAATCTAGAGATTTAAGCCTCAAGATAAAATAAAGTCGCAAGATGAGGAAAGAAAAAAAGTAAGGTTTGGTTTGGTTTCAAGAGGGTTTTGGAAGGACATAGAACACTTAGTTTTGTGCTTAGAAGCTTATATTATAAGAATTGACGATGCCTATATGACCTCAGAATGGTGTTTTGATGTTTTTAATAAATTCGTGTGGTGATTTTGGACTTAGGTGTATGTCCAAAATTTGATTTGGACATTTGTTGATTGGTGATCAACATTCGAGTGGAGCTCGCACAAGGGAGCCCTTCATCGCATACGTGAGCTCGCAGGTGCGAGCTGGTGCCCACAAAAGTAAGAATTGCTGGGGCGATGTGTTAAAAATTGAGGGTTTGACTTATTTCATCATAATTTGAGATTAGGTGCTCAGATTGGGCAGGTTTTAAGGCATTTTTCGCCCACTTGGATTGGTTAAGTGTTCTTAACTCGGATTTGATTACTATTCACGATTCCATCCTTGAATTTGGCATATGATTGGTGAAGCTAAGTGAGAAATTTGGGGATTTTGGAAAAACAAGTTATAAATAAAAATAGGAATTTGAACCCTGATTCGATGTCAAATTTGGATGTGTATTCAAATAGGTAGTCATGATTGTATTTTTGTTGGGTTTCAGGAAGCGGGCCTAGATTTACTTTTTGATAGTTGATAAAGATCTTAGTTTTATTACTTGGAAATGATTTCTATATCTATGGTTGATGTTATTGAGTTTTTTTTGCTAGCTTTGACCAGTTTGGAGGCCGATTTGAAAGGCAATGCTTTTTTGAGTATTGATTGGGCTTCTTGAGGTAAACTATTTTGCCTAAACTTGGGGGGGATACCTACTAGGATTTGGTCTTAATTATTTATTCATGTTATTTGAAAAGAGATGTGTACACAAGGTGTCGAGCATGTACACATATGTTATGTGTGGCTTCTGGCCAGATTAGGCCTTAGGCTATTAATATGCCTTAATTTGAGGATGTAGTTTATATGAAACCTGCTTGATCACTTTGTGGCTACGTGAACATGATCACTACAATTGATTAAGCCGTTGTAACTCTTTATATGTTAAACACCCATCCACATTTTAATATTTTTCATGTCCTTATGCACCTTGTTGATAAATTGGGAGCTTATATCTTTGATGAAATCTTGACATTATTGTTTTGTCATAATTATGGCCCATGTGGACATGTTGAGAAGATTAATTAGGTGTTGGCATGAGGTATTTACCTTGTGATTGTGATTTGTTTTGTGCACGTGGGGTGAAATAAGGGTCGCATTTTCTCAAGTTGCCAATGTGGCAAAATAAGGTTGGTGATATGCGCATGTGGATAAATAATAAAGGCATTTATTGTTATTTGCACATGCGATAAAATAAGGTTGGAATCATTAATGATGTTATGTGATGATTTGGGGTGTCTTGATGTTGTTTATGTGTTGAAATAGGGTTGATATTTTATTCATATGCATATTTATTAAAATTCTGTCTCGTATATTTTTCATGAGTTGTTAATAGAATTTGACATGCCTTCATATGCCTCCACCTCTATTTGATGACTTGTTGTCAGAGATGGATTTTTCTTCTTTAAGTGGTATCACATGTTCTAACGAGATTGTTGATATTATTTTCCATTACATGTTATGTTCTCAGTTATTGATACATGCACGTGTTATTTTATTAATGAGTATCACATGACTTGAACCTCATCACTACTTCACCTAGGTTATTTATGATACTTACTTGTAACAACCCAACCGTTCGTTTTGAGTATTCGCATTTTCGTTCAACAATTTGAAGTCTTGAGTAGCATCATATGATGTATTATGACTTGTGTGAATCGTCAGTTTTGGTTTTCAGGTTATTCGGAATTGATTTGGAAGAATAAAATTTCATGATTGAAGCTTTAAAGTTGGAAGAGTTGACCAAGTTTGATTTTTAGTATGTGACATCGGTTTGGAGTTTTGATGGTTCCGTTAGGTCCGGATGGTTATTTTAGACTCGGGCATAATCCTGAATTTGCATTTGGATATTTCTAGAAGGTTTCAGAGCTAATTCACGAAAATTGGAAATTTAAAAGTTTGAAAAATTTATAAGTTTAACCGAGAGTTGACTTTGAGGATACCTGATTTGGATTATGGTTTCGGAAATTGAAATAGTTTATTATGTCATTTGGGATTTGTGTGCAAAATTTGAGTTCATTCCAAGTTGATTTGATATGTTTCAGTGCGGGTTTTAGAAGTTGAAAGTTCAAAAGTTTATTAAGTTTGATTTGGTGTGTGATTCATTGTTTCGATGTTGTTATGCGTGATTTGAAGTCTCGAGTAGGTTTGTATTATGTTATGAGACTTGTTGGAATGTTCAGATGAGGTTCCAGAGGCTCGGGCGTGTTTCAGATTAAATTCGGATAATTTTCCTTCACTTTGGCATTGCTCGTTCTGCTGAGCATTTGGTTTTCTTGTTCACGATAACAGAGGATGGATCGTGATTGCGTAGAGTTGTTTGATGGTTGGGGAAGATTGTTCATCGCGTTCGCAAGTCCAGAGTTGCGTTTGCGGAAGTTGAGGCATTTGTTTAGTGCGTGTGCGAGTCTCGTGATGCGTTCGTTTAGAAGGAAGGAGGGCATGAGGATGTTAGGTGTTTGTTCTTTGAAATCGCCAAGTGTGGCATGCGATCATGTAGCTCTAAAAGATTTGAACATCGCGTTCATGTTAGTTTTGTTGTGTTCGCAAAAGAGGAATTTCAGCTGGTGCGCATTTGTTATATGCGAACACGTGGAATTGTCCACGTTCCCGAAGTGTTATAACTAGGGAGAGTTTATTAAATCCCATTTCGTGGGTTTCAGCCATTTTTGCATATTTGGAGCGTTGGAGCTCGGATTGAGGCAATTTTTGAAGCAATTTTCACCATATGGATTGGGGTAAATGTTCTCTACTCTGTTCCTCGTTTTTGGCATTTGGTTGATCATTTCAAAAGAGAAATTGAAGGTTTTTGTCTAAAGTTTCATAAAGTGAGTTTTTGAGTTTTGAACATCGATTCGAAGTTGGGTTGGAGTGAAACTAGTATGGTTGGACTCGTAATTTAATGGGTTGTTGGATTTTGTGAGTTTTGTCGGGTTCTGAGGTGTGTCTCGGGTTTGAATTTTTTGTTGACTTTGCGATTTTGATTAAGATTCGACCTTTATCAATTGGGTTTGTATTTCTAGGCATTATTTGATGTGTTTGAGTTTCTATGTGCTAAATTGGAGTCGTTCGAAGGTCGGTAAGCATGGGATGGCATTTTTGAGGCATCGCTTGGCTTGCTCGGTATTGGATTTGGCTTGTTCGAGGTAAGTAACACTTTTAAACTGGGTGCTCGGGGTATGAACCCCTCAATACACGTGATACGTATTTGGTGTTGAGGTGACGCACATGCTAGGTGATGGACATGTGGACGTGCACCGTGTGAATTATGACTCGATTGATTATGTGGTACTATGTAGTGACCTAATCTATTTTTTTTTCATGAAATTTCTATGTGCTAGAGTAATTGAGTTGTGATCCATGTTAGAAACCATGTCTAGACTATATGCTTATCCTTTTGAGACAAGGTCATTTCTGCGGTTGAGTTATTTGCTTGTGTTACAATTACATAATCATTCATTTTCATATCATATCTCAGTCTCTATTTCCATTTATTAATACATCATATCATAACTTTTAGTTGATTTTCATGATATCGCGAGCCTGAGAGACTGGATAGATTGATGACTGAGTTGAGGCCTGAGAGTCAGATTATGAGTGATATTGATCTCTACGGGATGCAATCAGCAACAAGCTTTATTGATTCATGCCATGATTGGCTTATTAAAGCTCTTGGACTGGATTTTCCCCTCCGCAGTGTCCACACCCATTGTGAGCGCAATTGCTATTGATTTATTTGGGCTCGATCTGCCCTGTATAGTGCTAAGTGACTGAGTGTGCTGAGTGATTGAGCGTGATGAGCAGGAGTATGAAACTGTGATATTGAGTACTCTGAGAGTGTGAGTACATGAGTTCATCACTGTGACGCATTGCATCTGACATGCATACTTGACATACAGGCATAGAGATGCATTTCCTCATGTTACACGGTTTTGTGACATTTATGATTCACATTCACATTGACATATAGGCATATAGATGTACTTTTGTCATACTATGTGATAATGAGACATCTTACTTATTGTTGAAAGTTATGTGGAAAAATCACAGTTTTTGTGACTTACTCATACTCTGTTGTTTTCGGTGAAAGATTTGGGTTTTACTGTTATACTTGAGAAGCATGAATATTTTTTCGTAACTATGAACGAGCTGAGCATCATATCTCTGAGTTATTTCCTTTACCACTTTTATTGTATTGTTATGAAATGTTGTTGGCTATTGGTGTTGGACTCCAACCATGTCCTAGCTCGTCACTACTTTCAACCTAAGGTTATGTTTGTTACTTACTGTGTACATGGGGTCGCCTGTACTCAAACTACACTTCTGCACCTTGCGTGCAAAAATTTTTATGCTGATGTTGCTGCGTATGGAAAGAGCTGGCACTGAAGACGTACCTGCATTCCGGTCATTGCTGCCCTATGTTCTTGGCAGCTTTAGAATTAATAATCTGTTCATGTATATTTTAAACAGATGATGTATTAATTTCATACCAGCTTTGTAAAATCAAAATCTTTGAAGCTCATAATTTCTACTACCTGTTCTTGGGAATTCAATGTGTAGAAGTTCAGTTCTCAGTAAAGCTCAATGAATTGGATTATTGTTGCTAATTAGCTTACCTAGAGGATTGGGTTAGGTGCCATCACGACTAGTTGGATTTTGGGTCGTGACATTACTTGGTATCGAATATGGTGTGCTCGTTCTACACTTCTGCATATTTTGTGCAGATCCAGGTGTTGGAGGCAGCGGGTCTTGAGAGTGAAAGCTTGCATCGGTCATGAGGATTCTAGGTAGAGCTGCATGTTGTTGTAGTCCCTTGGAGTCTCATCCTTTATGTTGATACTTTAATTTTGTATTTGAACAATATCATATTTTGAATATTCTGTATATGTTCAGTTAGAGCTCATGACTCTGAACTACCTAGTTATGGGAAGATGTATTGAGTATAGCCATTTTGGCTTGTCTTAACTATATTTTCACTTTATGTTAATCTCTTACTTACTATATGATGTTTTTTTGATTGAAAGTTGTTAAGCGATAGGCTTACCTAGTCTTAGAGATTATGTGCCATCACAACCCCTATGGTGGAATTTGGATCATGCCAAGTTGGTATTAGTGTCACGACCCAAATTTTCCTCCGTTGGGTATAGTGATGGCACCTAGTCTTAAGGACTAGGTAAGCCTAATATTAAATAAACATAACTCATAATAACAAAACTTTTAGATGCCTTTTGAAATAAGTCTCTATACATTGCACATCTTCCCAAAACCTGGTGAGTACAAGTCATAAGCTTTAAAGAATTTACACTAAAATTTCTACTTACTACTGTTCGAAAATAAGTTCAACAGTGTATGAACAAAATATAAGACGGTGACTCCGAAACCCGCAAACACTATAGCGGTTTACCTTGAGTCTCCACAACAGCAACCGCAGTGCCGACCATCGATCAGCCGGATATGGAAACTTGGAATCTGCACAAAAATATGCAAAAGAGTAGTATGAGCACACCACAGCGGTGCCCAGTAAGT
Organism: Nicotiana knightiana; assembly: GCA_005239525.1. NCBI lineage: Eukaryota > Viridiplantae > Streptophyta > Magnoliopsida > Solanales > Solanaceae > Nicotiana > Nicotiana knightiana. The sequence continues at coordinate 68,893 of ML401759.1, forward strand.
ATCAAGACTAATCTCGGTAAAGTAGTGACGGGGACTAGTCAAGACACCCACTGGTCTGATAAATTAAACAGGCATAAATATAGGGATGACAGACATGACGTCTATCTAATGAATACACAATATAATTATCAGCATAACAAGCACAAAGTGGAAGGAAATACAACAAATAACAACGGACATCACAAAAATACACAGAAGAATGGACGGGAACACAACCCAAGTCCGAAAATCACAACACATTACGGACAAGTAGTAATTCAATACCACATTAGTCTCCACACTAGGCCTTAGCCACAATGTCACGACCCCAAATCTAAGCCAGTCGTGATGGCGCCTATCGTGGAACTAGGCCAGCCAAAACTAAACTCAAATCATAATAAGCTCCCATTTACATCTTTACTAAACTGATAACCCATAAAGGTTTCCTTTAAATATTTATAAAACAGTTAAAGCTATATTGAATATTAAATACAACCCTTGAGATCCCGGAATCACAGGTCATGAGCATCTACATAAAATATACAACTCAAAAGAAAATAAATTCTATAATAGTAAGTAGGAGAAAATTCTATAATAGTAAGCAGGAGAGAGAGCAAGACTGCGGACGCATGCAGCTACCTCGCAAACCTCCGAGAATCTCTGGAACAAATAGATAGGTCACCCTGCCCTAACACCTGGATCTGCACAACAGGTGCAGAGAGTAATGTGAGTACACCAACTCAGTAGTAATGAAAATAAATCGGGTCTGAGCAGCAAGAAACACATAAAATCAATTCATCAATTCACAATAAGCACAACCTTTCTTTCCAACAATGTATACGTTAAATCATCACGCTTAAAAGCCAATTTAAATAAAAATCATTTGGAAATATACTTGCCAATAGTTTCAACATAACTTTCAAGAAGTTTAGTATAAAAATGCTAAAAATCATAAAAAGGCCCCTCGGGCAAAACATATTTCATAAGTTCAGAGTGAAAGTTGAAAAATCATAAGTAGGCCCTCGGGCAAAAACATGTATCATAATCAGCCCCTCGGGCATGCCTCACGGTCACTCATAATCAGCCTCTCGGGCATACCTCACAGTCACTCATAATCAGCCCCTCGGGCATACCTCAGAGTCACTCATGCCTCCCAAGGGGTCTAAACAAGTCGGCATGAAGCCCTAAACATGTCTTATAGCCCAAATATAGCAATAATCTTTAGAACACAGTTTAACATATGATTTAGAGTAAAATACGCAACTCAATAATTACCAGCGGAGAGGACCAAGTCCAATCCAAAAATTAGTGCGCGTCACGTACTCGTCATCCGACATGTGCGCCATTCTAAAATTTGTGAGAAATATGATGTCCGGGGTTTCATACCCTCAGGACAAGATTTATAACCATTACTTACCTCCACCGGGCAACAACACTAATCCGCGATGCTCTTGCCCCTCAAATTGGCTCCCGATTGCTCCGATCTAACAAAAACCAGTTTTAAAATCATCAATATATGCTAAAGGAATACAACCCAATCGAAACTATCAATTTACACAAAAAAAAATCAAAATTCAGCCAAACCCGAGCCCCCTACATACCAAGAACATCAAAATCGGACCACAATTGCCCACTAAAATTACCAAAAGAAATTTCCAAATCTTTCCTCCCAGTTCCAAACTTTTCTACTTTAATCCTTCAAATTACAAGCCTAATCCGAACAAAATAGCATAGAAACAACTTTAATAATTCGGGAACTTACCTCCACTGAAGACCCTCGAATTCTCTCTTCAAATTTGCCTCAAATAAGCTCCAACCGCATGCACAATGGTAGAATGAACAAAATTTCACGGAGGCTTTCTTTTTATACTGCTCTACACAGCAAATCCGCACCTGCGGACCTTTAATCGCACCTGCGGACCCGCACCTGCGGTCCCAGATGCGCACCTATAAAAACCCACTAACAGACCAATTTCTCGCACCTGCGATCTTTTCTCCGCACCTGCGGCTTCGTAGGTGCGGCCAAATCTTTGCACCTTCGGTCTCCTCCGTCCTAGCCTCCCTTCGCGCCTGCGCATGGACTTTCGCACCTGCGGCATCGCACCTGCGACTACCCATCCGTAGGCGCGGCCAACACCAGAAACTTACACCAGCAGCCATTTGCTGCAATTTCGCAAGTTCAAAACTCCGCCAACCATCCGAAATCAATCTCGAACCCCTCGGGGCCCCAACCAAACATACCAACACACCCCATAGCATTATTTAAACTTAGTCGTGCCTTCGAAACACCAAAAACAACACGAAAGCACCAAAATTACATCAAATTCAAACCTATGAACTTTGAAACTTCCAAATTCTGCCAACGACGTCGAAACCAACCAAAACACCCCCGATTGACCTGAAATTTTGCACACATATCTAAAATGACATTACAGACATGTTCCAACTTCCGAAATCCCATTCCGACCCCGATAGCCTATTTTCCACTGCCGACCGGAAATCGTCAAAAATTAACTTTCGCCAATTCAAGCCTAATTCTACACCGGACATCAAAAATCCATTCCGAACAGACTCCTAAGTCCCAAATCACCTAACGAAGCTATCCGAGCCATAAATCCGCATTCCGAGGTCGTTCACCAATAAGTCAACTCTTAGTTGACTTTCTCAACTATTAGGCTACCTTGAGAGACTAAATGCCTCAATTATCACCATGAGCACTCCGAACCCAAACTAACTGACCCAACACAACATAAACATGCTAAGAAATATATGATAACACAGAAATGGGGGAACATGTCTAAACTCTCGGAACGACCGGCCATGTCGTTACATCCTCCCCCACTTGAACATATGTTCGTCCTCGAACGGGCCAAGAGTTGTTCTCCAACACCATTAAACTGCTATGTAGCTTACCATGCACATACCCGGGGGTGATCCCACGTCATCCTATCCCATATAGGTCCAATAGCACAACACCGTTGAAATTTCGAAATCCAATCCTGACCCATAATCCTTAGAACCAAATTCCCACTTCTGAAATAATATACAAGATCAAAATTACCATAACTATAAACTGAACAAGTCTGAACATGCTTAATCAAGCCATATACGCACCCCAGATGAAATCACATAATACACCGCGTGACTCAAACACTCATAGCGATAACTCTTAACCACAATAACTGCTCAGAACAACCCAATACCGGTACATAACCTCTTATCAAGAAATTCCTCGCTTTAACACTTCCATATACTGCCGATGATGAAAGAACCATGTAGAAACTAAAACCCATTCGTCCGATCAGTCAGCCATGAAGCTCCCCGTTCCCAAACATGAATTATAACAGGTTCCTAAGCCGACTCCCAATATTTATCCTTCCAACTATGCTGTAGACGATTCTGAAAATATTCATTCTAGGTCCAATGACCTCCTCTCATCCATCACGACCACCCTGATGACATGACACATTGATACAATTCGAAGCCAAAACCTGTGCAACTTGTGCACTTAATAGCAACACCCCAATGTAATCAAATTATATAAAAGACCCACACGAGAGGACTATCCTGCCATTAACAATTACCATCACCATATCATGCTAACAGCCTAGCACATACCGTAAAAATCAAAACACACAAATCCAATACCAAAGGTCATACCCCTATATAACTCCACTAGACTGCGCAATCTCATCCAAGCACTGGTCCACTTGAAATATTTCAAGATACCTTGCCCCAAAATCGATAACCATTCGAAATTCGACATCAAGTACTCAAAGTGCATTGCCATAACCACGGGAGAAACCGGACGATACCATGCCACCCGAATCAGAAGGTACATAACCAACGCGTCTCAACCTCGCAATACCCAATTACTTACCTTACTCAAATCTAGCTATAAAGCCCAATTAGAACCGCACCATATGTGCATACAACCAATAATCACCACTCCTCGCAACACCGAAGGGTAAGTCATAGATCACTCTAGAACATGAATAAACTCAATCACAATCGAATGGTACATTCCACAATAATAGAAATTCGGAGCCAACAATTCCGACCCGGTGCAAAACACACACCCATATTAGCCTACCAATAACCTTAATTTAACTCTGGTAACCCATAACAGATAGATAACATATCGCAAAGTTCACAATGACGGGATCATGGTACGTACTAACATCCGACTAGCTCTGCTCGCATCTTCACAGTTCACTACCATAAAATAACCTGTTTATGAGAACTCTCAGTCTCAAAGTTCATGAAGCGTACGGATTACCATATCTGATCTCAACTCCACCGCTCCAATACATAACACATCCCAAATACTCACTCATTCCACGAGGGATACCCCTATAATTCTTTCATTTACCAAGCAACCTTGAATATCAATAGTCGATCCAACAATAGGGCGCCTTGATACCAATGAAGTACCCTTAACTCAAACACACAGCTCTTTCTGAAATGTATACCCTCATCAAGTCGCACCAATTAGTGATAACATCTACCTAGTCATCTGAAACTGCCCTTGTTGCTTAAGAATTTATGACCTTCCCTCCAGAACTGAACCGTGACCTCACATATGCAAATCTCAACTCTACCCAACATACCGCATACGCCATGCCATCCTAGGAAAAATATGAGAACTTCATAATCCCTTCCGATCCCCAAGCAACTACGTACCCAACTAGCCAAGAACTTCCATTTGATCCTATTTAGAAGCAAATTTACTACACATCACCTGCACCTCACGCCAGAAGAAAATATGCACCCTTAAACGCGGTAGAAACCATCAGGAACTATCTGAAATCCCTTTTGCGCAACACCAAACCATCAGTATTGAATCCTTCTAACCAACCAAGCTACGCAGGCCACTAAAAATCCAAGAGCATTGCTAAGAAACACTCATAAAACTCGTCACCTCATGAACACCCCAAAGAAATAATCGTATCCCTTACCATGCCGACCGACCTACTACCAAGTTGCCCTATTTACCCAAGTTTCTTCTGACTTACCTTCAAATTGATACTTCTCCCTGTCATAATACCACAATTTTTAACCCAGACTCACCACATGCGACCCAAGCACAAAACTATACCGTCTAAGGCTCATAAGCCGCCGAATACTCTCTCAAATATCCCCAAAAGTACCACATTCAAAATACTTACCCTGAAGAGACTTCCTGCAAATCTAAAGCCATTACCTTAACCTTCCTGATACTGATATGTAGAATCCATGATGATGTAGAAATACTACAAGTCTTGACACCCTCCAATGTAAATCTCAATCACACTGACCAATTTACGTTAGAATCGACCTGACCCGTTTGCACACTAACATACTAGGAAAGTAATCCACTCACTTGAAGCCACAAGCAAATTCATACACTGCACACACTACACCTATTACAATTTCCACTAAATCATTCAATAGAACCCAATTACCCAATACAGTACATTACAACTTATATCGAAGAAATTTCCATTACTCGTGTCATTCCCAGACCCCACATCTGCAGGTTATAACTGATCCACCAATATACCTCGAACTGAAACCAATACCACACATAATCGTGCAATAACCTTATCATTAACAGACTCCCCACTTGGATCAAAGCCAACAATTGAGACAAACAATAATTCACAATGCCCATAATAACACTGCCGGCCTAACAACTCAAGTCATCTGCAAATCTCGCAAGATGTAAGGACACGAGATGCTAAGTGTAACGAGAACAACTTAAGTAGGGAAAACAAGATGTAGCAATGGATCCACAATATTCCATCCAAAAATGCGAAGCCAACACAAGTCAAATAATTCCAAGTAAGGACAAGTCGACTTAGATATAAGTTATCTAAGCTCCTTATGAGGTTGAGCAATTATGAGAGATATTCAACAATTCAAATAAGGGTAAGCAGTAAAAGATACTCGTAATTCCAATCAAGGTTAAACAATTATAGGATATGATAATGCTAATTTCAATTAGATAGGCATTTTATGAGAAGTATAGCATAACGCTAGAAGAGGTAAAATATTCAGTTAAGTCAATTAGGAGTCAAATAAGAAATAGAGTGAATCTAAAAGCAAGTAATTCTAATTTAAGCAGGTAGAGATGAAACTAGTAGTCAGGAACTCAATCTTAACAAATACAACTTCATTCACAGGGAATATAAGGACCTAAGAACCCTGTAAGGCCAACCTTATACAAATAATTCCGAGCACGCACTCGTCACCTCGCGTACACGGACTACAATCAACATAGAAGACTCAAATCCTAAGGGGTAATTCCTCCACACAAGGTTAGGCAAGATACTTACCTCAAAGACGACAACTCGGTACTCTAAAATGGACTTCTCGGGTGAAAAGGCCTCCGGAGGGCTCAAATCCAATAAAAATAACTTCAAAACACAAGTAAAACTCATAAGGAACTATTCCGGATCATAAAGTCCCAATTTTTACAAAAATCTAGAAAATCGGCCCAAAAGTCGACCCCGGGCCCGAACCTCGGAACCCGATAAAATTTAAAAAATTTGAATACCCATTCTAATATGAGTTCAACCATACAAAACTTACTAATTTCCGATACCATTTCGTCCCTTAAATCATGGCTTTTCGTTTTAGAAATTTTCTTCAAAAACCAACATTTTCCCCAACTAAAAACACAATTTAAATGATAAAAACAAAGAATAAATCATGGAATATATTTAATTCTAGATGAAGAACACTTACCCAATCGAATTTCAAGAAAAAACCTCAAAGAATCGCCCAAAACCGAGCTCTACAAGTCAAAATGTGATGAAAATGGTGAAACCCTCGATTTTGGAATATATCCTGCCTGCCCAGATCTTTGTGCATCGCGATCGCGGAAGAAGCAACGCGATCGCAAAGAAGGAATTGGCTACTGCCCAGAAATGCACTATGCGATCGTGAACTGATGCATGCGATTGCAGAAGAGGAGGGGAAAGGCCTACGCGAACGTGTAGAGAAACTGGCGAACGCGAAGAGTGAAACATGCAGAGCTATGCGATCGCGTGGGGTAATACGCGAACGCAGAGAAGAAAATATGGCAGGTCAACTTTACATTACGAGATCGCAACTGGATCTACGCGATTGCGTAAGAGAAACATCAGGCACTAGAACAACAGTCCAAAAATAGGGAAAAATGACCGAAACCCATCCGTAACACACCCGAGGCCCCCGGGACCCCGTCCAGACACACAAACAAGTCATATAACCTAATACGAACTCGCTCGAGGTCTCAAATACACCAAACAACGACGAAACGATGAATCACACCATAGATCGAACCTATGAACTTTCAAATCTTCAAACTTCTAAACTCGTGCCGAAACCTATCAATTCAACCCGGAATGACATCAAATTTTGGAGACAAGTCCCAATTGACATCCCAGAGCTTCTCTAACTCACGGAATCGTATTCCGATCCCGATAGCTCAAAAATCCAACTTTGGTCAAACTACTCCATTTTCCAAACTTAAAATTTCCCAACTTTCACCGAATTGCCTCAAATTACTCTACGGACCTCCAAATCCAAATCTGAACGCGTGCCTAAGTCCAAAATCAGCAAAAAGAGCTGTTGATATTACCCAAAACTCATTCCGATGTCGTTTACACAAAAGTCAAACCTCCGGTCAAATCTTACCGCTTAAGTTTCCAAAATTAAAATCCCTTTTCCAATCCTACTCCGGATCATCCGGTACTGAATTCAACCATGCACGCAGGTTGATATAAACAATGTGAAGCTGTTCAGGACCTTACGCCACCGAATGGATCTTAAATTCTCAAAACGACCGGTCGGGTCGTTACATACTCCTGCTCTTAAAACAAACGTTTGTCCTCGAACGTGCCAGGATTCACCTCGAACTCATCCAATCACTGAATGCACACTTCCAACAAACACCCGTGGGTGATCCCACGTCACCCCAACCTGCATAAGCTTGATGACACAATCACAACTACAATTTAGCCTTCCTATCACCACGAATAAACATCATACCTCAATTTCTCACTTTCTACTCATTCCCAAAAGACCCGGTACTAAATCCATATCCGACATCCGCCTCAACCATCTACATCAACTCATGACTACACCCATAAGGTACGGCCACACAATATAGCACACCACACATAGGCTCGAAGAATACCTTTGATCACAATAGCTGCCTGAAATCAGTCCAGCACTGGCGATTAGCCTCATATATGAATGAAATATGTTTCCAAGCCCCATAATACAGAAAATGATGCAATAAAAACGAAGACCTTATTATTAGACACCCAAATCACCAAGCCACAATTAACACCACCGGGTACACATCCTGCAAGCTGAAACTCCGGAAGCACATAACGAAAATGACTGAATATGAAAGGAGAAACACATGAGGGAACTATCAAACAAGCCCGACAGGCATAACCCTCTATCACTACTAACCTACATAACAATATAACCAGGAAAGAATTAAAGAAAATAAACAAATCACAAGGATCCCATCCTGGTATAACTTCTATCATGGTACATAGCCCGGTTCAAGACTTCAAATAACATGAAATCACGAGGGTTTCGACCTCAACTCTAAATCACAAATAGGATATATACCCCACCAACTGGAACTTATCACTAGATCACTTCCTTTACCAAAATTACAACACGTGATGGCTCCCACACCGGTGGAGTATAAGAATCACAGCTCGTAACCACTATACTCAGGAATCACATCAAGCCTACCGTACTGGGCAACAAGAATTTACTACTAGTCTCATATCTATCAATAATGAATAGAAACAAATGATAGACACGAGCTACCACTCGCAGAAACTCCCAACAGGAGAAAACACAAAAATAGAGTGCAAAGCATGAAACTCTCTCATAAACGAAACAACAAATGAGGAAACTCGTCCCGACCAGCAGAGCTATAATGAAATACAAATGGTGCCCCTATGTAAAAAAGCAAAACAAACCTATACGATAACATCTGGCACAACGGCCTCCGGCCTACTATACGAAACACATCAACGGGCCGGGCCTCCCCCTCTTGGGCGCCCTCTACTGACCTGAATTGCCTTCTGTAACACATCTGCCCGAAGTCTGGGACAATCTCTCACCCTGTGACTGGTATCTCCACACTCAAAATAACCTCTCTGCTGGCGTGGCTGTGGAAACTATGCAGTACGAGTACTCTGAGAACCATGAGTACCTAAAACCCCATGCGAAGCCAGTAATTCCAACTAAACTGGCTGACCCACAAAACCTCTACCGTGTCGCACCCTGCCTTCAAAATAAGGACCAACAGATCTCTCTGGTCTACGAGGCCTCCTCGCCTCCCTGGACTCTCTCTCCTGATCTCTTCTGTCCTCTCGCTCCCAGTCCTACATGCCCTCTAACCGACGAAGATCCCTAACACCTGCTGAAAAAAACATATGACTCCAACTCTTGAGCCATGCCGTACTGAATATCATGCCTGAGCCCTTCAATGAATCCACAGACTCGCCCTCTAACTGTAGCGACTAAGACAGGCGCATGCCTGGACAATTCACTGAATCTGATGGCATACTCTAATACTGACGCAGTGCCCTGGCGCACCTGCTCAAACTCTATGAGCCATGCCTCTCGGAGGGACTGATGTGGAAACCCTAAAAAACATCTATGAAAACTGACCCCATGTAAGTGAAGCTAACTCTACTGGTCTACCCAACTCATATGCCGCTACCACTGACAAGCTGCTCCTCTGAGATGAGACATGACAAAAGCAACCCTGCTCGTCACCACAATACCGTAGTACGAAGAATGCAGTGACACTCCTCCACGAAACCCTGGGCATCATCTATCGTCAATCCACTGAAGGTAAGAGGGTGGTACTTCTTGTACCTCTCAAGTCTGAGATGTTCTTCCTCAGATGCTGCTGCCCTAACCACGGTCTGAACTAGAACCACGTGATGTGCTGTCATGACAACTGGAACTTGACCAACATGACCTCGCTGCTCTGGAGTGTAGGCGGCGGGAGTCTGGGCTCCTCCCCCGATTTGCAAAGTAACTGGTGCAACCGGAAATAACCCCGCCTGATTCAATATACCAATCATGCTCAGGAATTGTGCTAAATTCTCATGAAGTTCGGGGGTAAAAACAGGCGTTTCCAGTACCTCTCCCTCAATTGGAACTACTGGCGGCTCCTCAACTGCTGCATCTAGTAGGTGTCCTAACTGCGGCACGTGCTCCTCGTCGATTTCTGCCTCTTCCCCTAGCGATATCCGTCTTGGGGGTAACATCCTCAGGAACCATAGCTCGTATCCTTACCATCGGTGAGAGAATGGAACAATAAATTTCAAATTTCAAGATCAAGGAACTCGCACGATGGAAATGAAGGAAGTGAAATTGTCCTAATAGTTCCGTAGCCTCTCGAAGATAAGTACAGACGTCTCCGTACCGATTCACAAGACTCTACTAAACTCGCTTATGACTCGTAGCACCTATGAACCTAGGGCTCTGATATCAATTTTTCACGACCTAAATTCCCCTCCGTTGGGTATAGTGACGGCACCTAGTCTTAAGGACTAGGTAAGCCTAATATTAAATAAACATAACTCATAGTAACAAAACTTTTAGATTCCTTTTGAAATAAATCTCTATACATTGCACACCTTCCCAAAACCCGATGAGTACAAGTCATAAGCTTTAAATAATTCACACTAAAATTTCTAATTACCACTGTTCGGAAATAAGTACAACAATGTATGACCAAAATATAAGACGGTGACTCCGAAACTCGCGAGCGCTGTAGAGGTTTACCTTGAGTCTCGACAACAGCAACCGCGCTGCTAACTATCGATCGACTAGCTATGCAAAACCAAGAATTAGCACAAAAATGTGCAGAAGAGTAGTATGAGCACACCACAACAGTGCCCAACAAGTATCAAGACTAACCTCGGTGAAGTAGCGACGAAGACCAGACAAGATACCCACTGGTCCGATAAATTAAACATGCATAAATATAGGGATGACAGAACATGATGTCTATCTAATGACTACACAATATAATTATCAGCATAACAAGCACAAAGCAGAAAGAAATTATCACGACCCCAAATCCTAAGCCGGCCGTGATGGCCCCTATCATGGAACTAGGCTATCCAACCATTACAGACTATCATAATATTTCATAATTTCCCAAAATTAGCAGGTTTTGAAAAAGCAAGAAAATAAGATGAACAATTTATACACTTCCCCAAAATCTGGAGTCAACTGTCATGAGCATCTAGAACTGTAAATATAATGAACAACAAGGTAACTTGCTACTACAAAGAATACAAAAGACAAAAAAACTATGAACAGAGGAAAATAAAGGAGGTGAGTTGGGGACGCTGAGCAGCTACCTCGATCCTCGAACAACTCCAAGCACGTCCGAAAATCAACTGGTTAGATGGTCCGATACCTGGATCTGCACACAGAGGTGTAGGGAGTAACATGAGTATGCCAACTCAGTAAGTAATCAAAGTAACTAAAAAATTGAGTGTAGTGACGAGCATTTTTAAATGATGTAAATCCATATATTGAGGAACAATGGAAATGAATAAATCAAGTCAGGAATCTACATACCGAATATTTCATAAAACTCCAGTTTCCATTTTAAAAATCTCGTACAAAAACATTTATCATCAGACGCTCAGTGTAAAGAAGAGCGAAAACAGCATTTTCATAAAATATAAGCCCCTCGGGCACATTATCACTCACAAATAAAGCCTCTCGGGCAAGCCTATCAGTCACTCGTGACTCCACCGTCAGTATCTCACACTCACACTAAACACTCGTACTCAGCAAGTACCATGAATACACACGACTGCTGCAGCGGGTAGCCCGATCCAACACAAATATATCTATATATATCTATAGTGCTTTGGCGTGCAGCCTGATCCATATAATAGTCGATTGCGCGCCCACTGAGGGTGTACAGACTCCGGAGGGGCTCCTACAGCCCAAGCACTATATTTCCTATGACGTGCAACCCGATTCAATATGTATATTGCTGCGGCGTGCCGCCCGATCCATATATAACATATATTGTTGCGGTGTGCAGCCCGTCCCATATATATCATATATTGCTGCAGCGTGCAGCCCGTCCCATATATATAATCTATATTGCTGCGGCGTGCAACCCGATCAATATGTAATATATAGTATATATATATTGATGCGGCGTGCAGCCCATCCCATAACTATCCTCACATACTCGGCGCTCGGCCTAACACATATATATTGCTGCGGCGTGCAACCCGATCCATAACTATCCTTACATACTCGGCTCTTGGCATGACTCAGTCATCCTCACAAGCCACTTGGGAAATTCATCTCAACTCACGGGACTCAGCCCAAAATACTTCTCATAGTTTTCAAAGCAGTGTGATAACAGTGAAAATAACAACAAGTAGGAAACATGACTGAGTTCACAATTGTTCTATCAGGATAGTGTGAGAATAGTGTAAAAGTACCTCTGAGGGTCTAAACAGGTCGGCACGAGGCCCCAAACATGGTTCACAGCCCATAAACAAGTATAAATTTCTAAAATACAGGATATCACAAGGTTTCAAATCGAATACACGGCTTATGTGTCGCTACGGGACGAACTAGGTCACAATCTCTATCGGTGCACGCCCCCACGCTCGTCACCTAGCATGTGCATCACCTCATTTACCAAAGCAATATCAAAGACTGGGGTTTCATACCCTCAGGTTTAGAGTTACAATCATTACTTACCTCAAAACAGCCCAAAAGCTACTCCACGATACTCTTGCCCCTCGAATTGGCTCCCAAAAGCTCCGAATCTAACGAAAACCTGATTAACATCATCAATATACGCTAAAGGAACAAAACCCTATCGAAAACTATCAATTTAGACACAATTCTCGAAATTCGGCCAAACCCGAGCCCCGGGCCCACATCTCAGAATTCGATAAAAATCACAAAACTAGAAGCCCATTCACTTATGAGTCTACCCATACCAAATTTTCCAAAATCTAACCTCAATTGCACACTCGAAACACCAAAAGAATTTTCCAAATTTTCCTCCCATTTTCCCCAACTTTTCTACTTTAATTCCTCAAATTGCATGGTCAAAATCAAGAAAATTTCATGAAATTGAACAAAAAATGATTGAAGAACACTTACCACAAGAACCCCACTGGAAAGCTTGTCCAAAATATCCTTCCCCCGAGCTCTCTAATGAAATATTGAGTTATGGTCAAGAACCCCCGAAATTAGAACTTAAAAACTGTCTGCCCAATTTTTAAACCAAGAGTTTGTCCATTGTCCACCCGAAACACACCCGAGGCCCTCGGGAACTCAACCAAGCATACCAACATATCTCATAAAATCATTCAAACTTAGTCGAGCCTTCGAAAGACCAAAAACAACGCAAAACACCAAAATCACATCAGATTCAAGCCTATGAACTTTGAAACTTCTAAATTTCGCCAATGATGCCGAAACCAACCAAAACACATCCGATTGACCTGAAATTTTGCACACATATCCAAAATGACATTACAAACCTGCTCCAACTGTCAGAATTCCATTTCGACGCCGATAGCCTATTTTCCACCGCCGACCGAAAATCACAAAAAACTAACTTTCGCCAATTCAAGCCTAATTCTACACCGGACATCAAAAATTCATTCCGAACACACTCCTAAGTCCCAAATCACCTAAAGAAGCTATCCGAGACATAAAATCTACATTCCGAGGTTGTTTACCAATAAGTCAACTCCCAGTTGAATTTTTCAACTATTAAGTTAATTTAAGAGACTAAGTGTCTCTGTTCTCACCACGACCACTCCGTACCCGAACCAACCGACCCAACACAACATAAATAATATAAGCAACACATGATAAAGCAGAAAAGGGGGAAAGGAGGATAATCTCACGGAACGACCGACCGGGTCGTTACATCCTCCCCCTCTTAAATAAACGTTCGTCCTCGAACGAGTCTAGAAACATATTTGGAGTCTCGAATAAGTGAGGATATCTGCTCCGCATCTCCGACTCGGTCTCCCAGATGGAATCCTCCACCTTCTGTCCTCTACACTGATCTTTCACTGAAGCTATATCCTTAGACCTCATCTTCCTGACCTGATGACCCACCACTGGCTCTACCTCATATGACATATCACCCTCGAGCTGAACCGTGATGAAGTCCAAAACATGAGACGGGTCACCAACATATTTCCGGAGCATCGAAACATGGAACACCGGATGAATACTCGATAAGATGGGAGGCATGGCAAGCCTATAAGCCTATAATCTTCTGAAGCACCTCAAAAGGCCCAATAAATTGGGGACCCAACTTTCCCCTCTTCCCGAACCTCATAACACCCTTCATGGGTGACACCTTCAACAACACCTTCTCCCCAACCATGAAAGAAACATCCCGGACCTTCCGGTCCGCATAACTCTTCTGCCTAGACTGCGCCGTGCGAAGTCGCTCCTGAATCAACTTCACCTTACCCAACGCATCCTGAACCAAGTATGTGCCCAATAGCCTAGCCTCGCCCGGCTCAAACCAACCAACCGGAGATCTGCACCTCCTAGCATATAAAGCCTCATACGGAGCCATCTGGATACTCGACTAATAACTATTATTACAAGCAAACTCCGCGAGTGGCAGAAACTGATCCCATGAACCCCTAAAATCAATCACATAGGCACGCAACATATCCTCCAAAATCTGAATAGTACGCTCCGATTGCCCGTCGGTCTGAGGATGAAACACTATGCTCAACTCAACCTGAGTACCTAACTCCCTCTGCACGGCCCTCCAAAACTAAGATGTGAACTGAGTACCTCTATCAGAAATGATAGAAACTGGAACCCCATGCAATCAGACAATCTCCCCAATATAGATCTCAGCTAACCGCTCCGAAGAATAAGTAGTACTAACATGAATGAAGTGCGCGGACTTGGTCAGCTGATCCACAATAACCCATGTAGCATCAAACCTCCTCGAAGTCCGTAGGAGTCCAACTACAAAGTCCATGGTGATTCTCTACCACTTCCACTCCGGAATATCTAATCTCTGAAGCAATCCACCTGGTCTCTAGTGCTCATGCTTGACCTGCTGACAGTTGAGACACTGAGCCACAAACTTAACAATATCTCTCTTCATCCGCCTCCACCAATAATGCCGTCTAAGATCCTGATACATCTTTGCGGCACCTGGATGGATGGAACACCGTGAACTATGGGCCTCAGCTAGAATCAAATCTCGAAGTCCATCCACATTGGGCACGCAAATCCGGCCCTGCATCCTCATGAACCCATCATCACCAATAAGCACATCCCTGGAATCACCGTGACGGACCTTGTCCTGAAGAACGAGCAAGTGTGGATCATCATACTGGCGTGCTCTAGTCTGATTATAAAGAGAAGAAGACCTGGAGGCTACACAAGCCAATACCCGCGGGGGATCTAATAGATCCAATCTCACCAACTGACCCACTAAAGCCTGAACATCAAGTGCTAATGGCCGCTCTGCTACTGGAAGGTAGGCTAGACTCCCCAAACTCTCTGCTCTGCGACTCAGGGCATCGACCACTATACTGGCCTTCCCCGGATGATAAAAATAGTGAGGTCATAATCCTTTAAAAGCTCCAACCATCTCCTCTAACGCAAAATCATATCCTTCTGCTTAAGCCAAATGCTGCAAACTACGGTGATCAGTGAAAATCTCACAATGCATTCCATATAAATAATGATGCCAAATCTTCAAGGCGTGGACAATAGGTGCTAGCTCAAGATTGTGCACTGGATAATTCTTCTCGTGCACCTTCAAATTTTTGGACGCGTAGGCAATCACCCTACCATCCTGCATAAAAAATGCTCCAAGGACAACTCTCGAGGCATCACAGTAAACTGTATAAGAACCTGATGCCGTATGCAAAACCAACACCGGAGCTGTAGTCAAAGCTGACTTGAACATTTGAAAGCTCTTCTCACACTCCTCAGTCCACCTGAACTGATCACCCTTCTAGGTTAGTCTGGTCTGAGGTGCTGCAATAGATGAAAATCCCTCTACGAATTGGCGATAGTACCCTGCCAAACCAAGGAAACTGCGAATCTCGAAAGCTGATGACGGTCTAGGCCAGCTCTACACCGCCTCTACCTTCTTCGGATCAACCTCAATACCCTCACTGGACACCACGTGCCCCAAGAATGCTACTAAATCAAGACAGAACTCAATCTTCAAAAATTTTGCATACAATCTCTTCTCTCTCAAGGTCTGAAGCACAACTGTCAAATGCTGCTCATGATCCTCCTGAGATTCGGAATACACCAAGATATCATCAATAAACACGATGAGGAAGAATCTAGATAAGGCCGGAATACACTGTGCATCAAGTGCATAAAGGCTGCTGGGGCATTGGTCAGCCCGAATGACATAACCAGAAACTCATAATGACCATATCTAGTCCTGAAAGCAGTCTTCAGAATGTTTGGCCCTTGACTCTTCAACTGATGATAGCCGGAACGCAATTCAATCTTGGAAAATACCCTGACACCCTATAACTGATCAAACAAGTCATTTATACGAGGCAAGGGATACCAGTTCTTCACCGTAACCCTGTTCAGTTGCCGATAATCAATACACATATGCATAGAACTATCCTTCTTCTTCACAAACAACATTGGTGCACCCCAAGGTGACACACTAGGCCGAATGAACCCCTTATCTAGGAGTTCATGAAGATGCTCCTTTAATTCCTTTAGCTCCGCTGGTGGCATATGATAAGGTGGAATAGAAATAGGCTGAGTTCCTGGCAGCAGGTCAATACCAAAGTCAATGTCCCTATCAGGTGGCATGCCTGGTAGGTCTGCAGGAAACACATAAATTCACGGACCACAGGAACCGAATCAATAGTGGGAGTCTCACCACTGACATCCCTCACAAAAGACAAATATGATAAACGACCTTTCTCAACCATACGCTGAGCCTTCAGGTAGGAAATCACCTTGCTAGGCACATACTCAAAAGAACCTCTACACTCAACCCTCGGACATCCGGCATAGCTAAGGTCACGGTCTTAGCGTGACAATCAAGAACAACATGACACGGGGAGAACCAGTCCATGCCCAATATCACATCAAAATCGACCATGCTGAGTAACAGTAGGTCCACTCGGGTCTCCAGACCTCCAATAGATACCACACACAACCGATACACACGGTTCACAAAAATAGTATCCCACCGAAGTCGACACATGAACAGATGTAACTAAAGACTCACGGGGCATATCCCGAAATGGGCAAAATATGATGAAACATAGGAATATGTAGAACCAGGGTCATATAAAGCCAAAGCATCTCGGTGACAGACTGAGACAATACATGCAATCATAGCATCGGAGGCCATAGCATCTGGCCTGGCTAGAAACGTATACATACGGGCCTGACCTCTACCTACTTGACCTCCCCCTCTAGGGCAGCCTCTAGCGGACTGACTACCACCCCTGGCTGCCTGGGTGGGTGGTGAAATAACTGGAGCTGAAGTTGTAAACTGGCTTCTCAGCTGAGATGGGCCTCCAAGAAGATGAGGAAATAACCTCCTCATATGCCCGAACTCTCCACACTCATAACAACTCCCTGGAGCTGGAGACGGGGACTGAAAAAACCCCTGGCACTAGAATGGCCACTAGGAGAACCATGCGTAGAGGAACCCTGAACTGATGGTGCTCGAGCTGCACTCTGTCCTGGAAGGGCACCGAATGAAGAACGACTTGGCTGAGAACTGCGGGGACCTTGCCCCGAAGATGCACCACTATAGGCTGGGTGTCCTGACCGAGGAGGCCTGAATGAACGACCTCTACCATGATGAATCTGCATCCTGGAAGGAGCACCACTAGAACCACCCGATCCACGAGGCCTCTTGGCCTCCCTCTCTACCCGCTCCTGGCAGCATATCGAGTTAATATCTCGAGCAATATCAACAACCTGCTCAAAGGTAGCACCTGAACTCTCTCCCGAGTCATAAAAAGGCGGAGCTGATAAGTGAGGCAATCCACGAACCTCCTAATCATCTCCCTACCAGTAGGGAAAAACTCGGTGGCATGACGAGCCAACTCCGAAAACTGCATCTCATACTGCATCACTGATAGCTCCCCTTGATGCAGCTGCTCAAAATGTCTGCGCTGCTCCTCCCTGTGAGACTGAGGTACATACTTCTCCAAGAAGATAGTGGAGAACTGCTTCCAGGTGAGGGGTGCTGAACCAACAGGCCTACGCCTCTCAAAAGACTCCCACCAAGTGAAAGCAGCACCAGAAAACTGAAAGTAGCAAACGAGACCCCACTAGTCTCCAGAATCCCAGTAGTACGAAGCATCCTCTGACACTTATCCAGAAAACCCTGGGAATCCTTACCCTCATCACCACTGAATGTCGTAGGCTAAAATCTACTAAACCTCTCCAGCCTACGCTGCTCATTATCTGGCATAGCTGGAACCACGAAGTCCCAAACTGGAGTGACCGGTTGGGCTGGAACCGCCCTCGGTGTCTGATGGCCTGAGTAACCTGCTCAGGTGTCCGGGCAACTGGAGTCTGACTGCCTCCCCCGGCCTGAGAAGTAGCGGCAATTGCTTGAGCAAGGGTGGTACACACAGTCAAGATCTGAGCCAAGCTCTCCTGAAGACCCGAAGTAACAATAGGCACTGCCGGTGCCTGAGCCTGTCCCACTAGAGCCTCTGCAGCGGGAACCTGATCCTGAATAGTAGGAGGATCAACTGATACTGCCCTGGCTGGCCCCCTACCCCTACCACGGCCTCAACCTCTCGCCGGTCTAGCTGGTGGTTGATCACCCTGATCGGTAGCGCGGGTACTCACCATCTATGAGAGAATGAAATAACAGAAGTTTAGATTTTCCAGAACCAACAAAATAGAATGACAGAATTCAAGAAAATATGAGATTGTTCCTAGGCGGTTCTGCAGCCTCTCGAAGATAAGTACAGATGTCTTCGTACCGATCCGCAAGACTCCACTAAACCTGCTCATGACCGTTGAGTCCTATGTAACCTAGGCTCTGATACCAACTTGTCACGACCCTAAATCCTAAGCCGGCCGTGATGGCGCCTATCATGGAACTAGGCTAGCCAACCATTACAGAATATCATAATATTTCATAATTTCCCAAAATTAGAAGATTTTAAAATAGCAAAAAAATGAGATGAACAATTTATACACTTCCCCAATACCTGGAGTCAACTATCATGAGCATCTAGAACTGTACAATGTACAACAAGGTGACTTGATACTACAAAGCTTGGAGTACAAAAGACAAAAAAACTATGAACTGAGGAAAAGAAAGGAGGTGAGTTGGGGATGCTGAGCAGCTACCTCGATCCTCGAACAACTCCAAGTACGTCCGAAAATCAACTAGTGAGATGGTCCAGTACCTGGATCTGCACATAGAGGTGCAGGGAGTAACGTGAGTACGCCAACTCAGTAAGTAATCAAAGTTACTAAAAACTTGAGTGTAGTGACGAGCATTTTTAAATCATGTAAATCCATATAATGAGGAACAGTGGAAATGAATAAATCAAGTCAAGAATCTACATTCCGAATATTTCATAAAACTCCAGTTTACATTTAAAAATCTCGTATAAAAACATTTATCCAACATTTATCATCAGAGGCTCAGTGTAAAGAAAAGGGAAAACAACATTTTCATAAAATATAAGCCCCTCGGGAACAATATCACTCACAAATAAAGCCTCTCGGGCAAGCCTCTCAGTCACTCGTGACTCCACTGTCAGTATCTCATGCTCACACTAAACACTCGTACTCAGCAAGTACCATGATTACACACGACTACTGTGGTGGGCATCCCAATCCAACATATATATATCTATATATATCTATACTGTTGCAACGTGCAACTCGATCCTTATAACATACATTGTGGCGTGCAACCCGATCCATATAATAGTCGACTGTGCCCATTGGGGGTGTACAGACTCCGGAGGGGCTCCTACAACCCAAGCTCTATATTTTCTGCGGCGTGCAGCCCGATCCAATATTTATATTGCTACGACGTGCAACCCGATCCATATATAACATATATTGCTGCGGCATGCAACCCGTCCCATGTATAACATATATTAATGCGGTGTGCAGCCCGTCCCATATATATAATCTATATTTCTGCGGCGTGCAACCTGATCCACATGTAATATATAGTATATATATTGTTGCGGCGTGTAGCCCGTCCCATAACTATCCTCACATACTCGGCGCTCGGCCTAACACGTATATATTATTGCGGTGTGCAGCCCGATCCATGACTATCCTCACATACTTGGCTCTCGACCTAACTCAGTCATCCTCACAAGCCACTTGGGAAATTCATCTCAACTCACGGGACTCAGCCCAAAATACTTCTCAGAGTTTTCAAAGCAGTGTGATAATAGTGAAAATAACAAGTAGGAAACATGAATGAGTTCACTATTGTTCTATCATGATAGTGTGAGAATAGTGTAAAAGTGCCTCTGAGGGTCTAAACAGGTCGGCATGAGGCCCCAAACATGGCTCACAACCATAAACAAGTATAAATTTCTAAAATACAGGATATCACAAGGTTTCATATCGAATACGCGGATTAATAGTCGCTACAGGACGGACCAGGTCACAATCCCTATCGGTGCACGCCCCCACGCTCTTCACCTAGCATGTGCGTCACCTCACTTACCATAACAATATCAAATACTGGGGTTTCATACCCTCAGGTTTAGAGTTACAATCGTTAATTACCTCAAAACAGCCCAAAAGCTACTCCGCGATGCTCTTGCCCCTCTAATTGGCTCCCAAAAGCTCTGAATCTAACCAAAACCAGATTAACGTCATCAATATATGCTAAAGGAACAAAACCCAATTGAAAACTATCAATTTAGACACAATTCTCGAAATTCGGCCGAACCCGAGCCTCGGGCCCACGTCTCAGAATTCAATAAAAATCACAAAACTAGAATTCTCATTCCCTTACGTGTATACCCATACTAAATTTACCAAAATCCAACCTCAATTTGCCACTCAAAACACCAAAAGAATTTTTCAAATTTTCCTCCCACTTTTCCCAACTTTTCTACTTTAATTCCTCAAATTGCATGGTGAAAATCAAGACAAATTCATGAAATTGATCCAAAAATGATTGAAGAGCACTTACCTCAAGAAATCCACTGAAAAGCTCGTCCAAAATCTTCTTCCCTCGAGCTCTCTAATGAAATATTGAGTTATGGCTAAGAACCCTCGAAATTAGAACTTAAAAACTGTCTGCCTAGTTTTTAAGCCAAGAGTTGATCTGTTAACCACCCGAAACACACTCGAGGCCCTCGGGATTTCAATCGAACATACCAACATATCCCATAACATCATTCAAACTTAGTCGAGCCTTTGAAACACCAAAAAAAATGCAAAAACACCAAAATCACATCAAACTCAAGCCTATGAACTTTGAAACTTCTAAATTTCGCCAATGATGCCGAAACCAACCAAAACACATCCGATTGACCTGAAATTTTGCACACATATCCAAAATGACATTATGAACCTGCTCCAACTGTCAGAATTCCATTCCAACCCCGATAGCCTATTTTCCACTGCCGACTGGAAATCGCCAAAAATAACTTTTGCCAATTCAAGCCTAATTCTACACCGGACATCAAAATTTCATTCCGAACACACTCCTAAGTCCCAAATCACCTAACAAAGCTATCCGAGCCATAAAATCAACATTCCGAGGTCGTTTACCAATAAGTCAACTCCTAGTTGACTTTTTCAACTATTAAGCTAATTTAAGAGACTAAGTGTCTCTATTCTCACCACGACCACTCCGAACCCAAACCAACCGACCCAACATAAAATAAATAGGCTAAGAAACACATGATAAAATAGAAACGGGGGAAACGGGCCTAATCTCACGGAACGACCGACCGGGTCGTCACAGAAATACAACAAATAACAACAGACATCACAATAATAGACAGAAGAATGGACGGGAACACAACCCAAGTCCGGAAATCACAATACATTAAGGAAAAACAGTAATTCAACACCGCATTAGTCTCCACACTAATCCTTAGCCACAAATAACATTAAAATGGTCAAAATCTTCGAGTGTAAACTTTCACCCGCAAGTTCCTATATTGAAAGCTTTGAGGTGATATCCTTTTTAAAGGAAAATTCTTTTGAAACATAATTTTACCAAGAGATGTATCTTAGACATAGTTTTATTCAAGATAAAAGATTTTCAAATATACTTTTCCAAAGAAAGTGTCCTTTAAACATAGTTTTCTTCAACATAAATATTTTTCAAATATTCCTTTTCAAAGGAATGTCATTCAAACATAGTTTTATTCAAGATAATTGTTTTTCAAATTGGACTTTCCAAATAATTTTTCTTTCAAACATAATTCCTTTGATAAAATCTACTAGGATCCGGTCCCGTAGTTCCGAATTTATCACACAATATAGAGGATCTCCCAGAATACATACGTAGTCCCAAAATAATATGCAGTGCTGGGGGATCTCCCGGAATGAGTCCGTAGTCCCAAAGTAAATATGCAGTGTTGGGGGATCTCCCGGAATACGTCAGTAATCCCAAAGTAAATATGCAGTACAGAGGGGATCTCCCAAAATACGTCTGTAGTCCCCAATTTAAATATGTAGTACAGGAGGGATCTCCCAGAAATACACCCGTAGTCGCCAATTTAAATATGCAGTACAACAACCAAAGACAACAATTATAGCACGGTAGAAAACTCATACATCATCACATCAAATACAAAGAAAAAATGACAATAATACAAAGCACGACGAATCAATCAATACCAGAACTTTAACTTACAAAGAAACAGTGGAACATCGTTCACAAGAAATAATCACGGTAAATAATGCTAACTGTAAAGAGAACAACTTAACTAGGGAAAAACAAGACGTAGCAATGAATCCAAAATATTCCAGCCAACAGTGAGAAGCCAACACAAGTCAAATAATTCCAAGTAAGGACAAGCCGACTAAGATATAGGTTATCTAAGCTCCTTATGAGGTCGAGCAATTACGAGAGATATTCAACAATTCAAATAAGGGTAAGCAGTAAAAGAAACTCGTAACTCCAATCAAGGTTAAACAATTATAGGATAAGATAATGCTAATTTCAGTAAGATAGGCAGTTTATGAGAAGTATAGCATAACGGTAGAAGAGGTAAAACCTTCAGTTAAGTCAATTAGGAGTCAAATAGGCAATATAGTGAATCTAAAAGCAAGTAATTCTAATTTAAGCAAGTAGAGAACTAGTAGTCAGGAACTCAATCTTAACAAATACAACTTCATTCACAGGGAATATAAGGACCTAAGAACCTTAAAAGGCCAACCTTCTACAAATAAGTCCGAGCACGCAATCTTCACCTCACGTACACGGACTACAATCCATATAGAAGACTCAAATTGTAAAGACCTGTAAAATTTCTATGTCTAAAATAATGCCCGAAAAGGTCCCTGTGCTGTTATAAATGTAGAAATTCTTAATACGGTCATATTTTGAGTAAAAAGTATCCCAGAACTTGAAAGATTAAATTTTCCAGAAATTGCGTGTTATGCGACGCACTATGCGATTAAATAACAGGTATGCAGACCGCATAGTGGTCGCATACCTGGATAGTCTACTGTCCAAATGGAGGACAACTATGCATCCCCGAATGCGATCGCATTTTGGGTATGCGGACCGCATAGTTGTCACATTCTTGCCCTATGGTTTTTGCGAGGGAGGTTATGCGAAGCACTATGCGATCGCATAACAGGTATGCAGACCGCATAGTGGTCGCATACCTGGGCAGTGCGGTTCCCATTTGGCCCATTCGAAGGCCAACTATGCGACAGGAATGCGGATCACATAGTAGGAATGCGATCGCATTCCTGACCGCATCCCTGTGTCGGGGCTCCTATTTTCTAAATTTAAAACCTGACCCCCTGTTTTATAAAACACCCCTTCCCCTCATTTTTAACAAATTTCTGACAAAAAATAGAGAGAGAAGAAGAGAGTTCTTAAGAGAGAAGGTTTCAACATCATCCAATTTGATTTTCCAAAATCACTCAAGCTCGGAAATTATCAAGTTATTGTCATCTTCTTCTCTCAAGGAGGTAAGTCTTCACCCTATTTCCCAAATTTCTCAGATTTTGTGTAAGAATAAAACACACATATGTTGGTTCTTAAAATAAAAAGTTAAATCTTGCATGCATGTGAGTTAAACCCCGTAATCTAGTAAAGGGAAAAATTCTCAAAAGGGGGTTAGTAATCTAAGGGGTCACATAGTGTTTGATAAAATGCTCAATTGAGTACAAGATTCCTAATTCTAAGTGAAATATGTCACATTGTGGAATAGATTGGCGGTGCTAGACGGTACGGTGAATTGTTATAGAAATTAAAAAGGGGACGAATCGAGGTATGTATGGCTAACTTTAATCATCGTAGAATCACCTTGTTGGTGTCCGAACATTCGGTATGAATTTCTTGCTGAGTATATGTGAATTGATTGTCCGGTTGTGTTGAGGTGTGATATTTCATTCTCTAATTTTTTTTTCTTAGTCGACTATCGTGATAATTGAAATTGTGAAAGGTGATTTCTATGTGATTACTCTATCATGTGCAAGGTTCGTTAAATGCTTGAGTATGTTGGTATGAAAGAATGGTAACGAACTCAAATGTGTAAATGTATCCAAGTGATAAGGGTTGTGTAACAAGTAACGAAAGGGAATCATGAATTGATCTGATTGAACTAAATGACCATGGAAATATCGTTTATGACTAATTGATGGCAAGGTTTGTTGTGGCCTAACTTCCTATGGATTGTTGGTTGTAATGAATTTATATTCTTGTTGATAAGCACCTTTTTGGTTGAATCAATGGATGATAAAGACTATTGTCAACACATGACTGTTTGGGTGTTATGAAATTGTACTCTTGATGATATGAAGCCCTGTGATTGAGTTGTGGGCTGTTATTGTTTTCTAGGAATTGTGATGGTCCGGTGGGATCGGGTTGCACGCCATAACACGAAGTAATAAGGGTGGAGAGGTAACAAGGGTGGAGTGTAAACCGTATGGTGGGATCGGGTTGCACGCCGCAACACGAAGCAATAAGGGTGGAGAGGTAATAAGGGTGAAGTGTAAATTGTACGGTGGGATCGGGTTGCACTCCGCAACACGAAGTAATAAGGGTGGAGAGGTGACAAGGGTGGAGTGTAAACTGTAAGCTGAAATGTGATTATGTTGAAATAAGAATCTGTGAGGCTCTCAATTGTATTTGTTTCTGTATCACTGTGCACTATGTGTTGGTTCCTTTAACTACTTTCTATCTGTGTATCTCTTGATTTTACTTTGAGTAAAGTTTGCTCATACATACTAGTACTATTCCATAGTACTAACATTATTTTTTCCGGGGGCACTACATATTTTATATGGATGTAGGTGGGTCCATAGCAGGTATCTCAGCTCGTCGTTAGTGGTGCCTCCTCCTCATCTTTCAGCAGTACTGGTGAGCCCCACTTCCTCTCGGGGCCATGTGTAATTCATGCCATCTCTTTTGGGTCTGTTATCTATTGTAAGGTATAACTAGGGCCTTGTTGCCGACAAGTATTGTATAAACTCCTAGTATTCGTAGAGGCTCGGTAGACATGATGTGGGTGTATATATGTATCTTGGGTAGTAACTGTACGTATTCGGAATCGTGGTCCGTATTGGAAAGGTATGTATGTATTGTGTATGTTTTTGGGAATCAATTGTTGAAATGCTAAAAGAGAAATGAACTTAATTTGTAAATCCACGCTTAAATCCTAAGTTGTTATTCCATATGGAATATGGTACATTGTATATACGGGGGAAATGAGTTGTGTAGGAAAGGCAATCCAGGTCCGCTTGACCAGGTTCACTCGGTTAGGTGCCGGTCTCGTCCCTGAGTTTTGGGGCGTGACAAACTTGGTATCAGAGCCTAAGGTTTTTAAAAGTGTCCTAGAATGTCTCAGAGCCGTGTCTAGTAGAGCCCTTCTTATCGGTGTGTTGTCGACCACATCTATAATTAGGGGGCTGCATGGACATTTAGGAAAGTACCCTTTTATTGCTATTCTATATCGTGCAATGTGGTGGAAGGTGAGGTTGTCAATCTCTAACTCGTGCATTGTTCCAATTTTCAGTAAATGGCACCCAAGAAGAGAGCTCGACTCGGCCTAGAGGCTAATGCCACCCTAGGAGTGGCCGTGAATTCTTTATTTGATGGTGCGTGTGAGAATGATTCCCCGACCTTGAATTTGCCTGACTCTTCCATCCCACGCCAGGATATTCCTATTTCTGCTTCATCAGAGGGTGCTACAGTCTCTCTCGCTGATATTCCTGATCCTTCTTCAGTCCCAGCTTCCGGTCCCGGTATTTTTGATGGGGACCTCAGGGAAGCTATTTAGATGTTGACTCAGCTAGTGGCCTCCCAGGCCCAAAGATCACATGCTGCCTGATCACGCTCAACTATGTCTAATAAAAGACTAAACGGGCGTTGCAAATATAATCCGGGGTATTATGCCTAGAGTCGATCCCACAGGGAATTTACGTATCAATCAAGTCTTTAGAATACGCAACTTTTACTCAATCAATTCTCTCAAGACTTTTTAATATAAATTGGTGATGTTTTACTAATTCTACTGACAATAATAATAACTAACAATTACTAACAATGTGTTGTAAACAATTATGATAAAGGTCTAAGGTTATGGTTTCCCCCGTCGGTGAACTTCCTTCTCGGATACTTCTTATAGTTTGATTAGTTGTCTCTATCAATCATGAACACTCTATCTACCATAAATCTCTCTCAAGTAATTATGATAATTTACTAGACGCACTCTCTCAAGTTACGCTAGCTAGATTGCATTACAGTTCACTTTAGATTGCACCCGAGGTATCGTTATCTCTAATCCAACCTCTAAAACCTCGTTTATGACTTTCGTCTATACTCTGGGAGTGGTGTTGTTCAAACAATTACCTAATATGCACTCTCTCTCAAGTAGATACACACGGCAGAGCTAATTGATAGCCATTCAATTAGCCACAATAAGAACGTAGTTGAACAAATAGAGATGAACAATCAACCAAACTATATTAATATCACCATAAGTTGGTCCCCCAACGGGTTCCACCAAAACCCTAGATTAAGAAAGTTAGCTACTCATATTCATAAATATCAAATCTAAAATAACTTGCATAATTGAATTACAGAGTAATGAACTAAGGAGATAAAAATCAGTGTTTTTGCTTTGCTGAGTAGTAATCCACGGGTTTTTCTTCACTTTAATGACTTCCTCTCTTCGAATCCCTCTTCAAGTTGTGTTTTTGGGGTCTATTTATATGTTTGGGATAAACCCTAAACGTGTAGGAGACTTCTATTCCAACCGGGAGGCACTTAAACTCTTCAAAAACTCGTATTTAGTCGGAACATGGGCCTGGCGTTTGGGCCCTGGCTACTGGCTAACGCCAGGCAGGGTCAGGCGTTTCAGCTCTAGCCTGGCTAACGCAAGGCAGGGTCAGGCGTTTGGGCTCTGGCGCCCGACTATAGCCCGGTGCACTCCTCCTCGCCTCTTGAGCGTATTTTCGATGTATTTGCATCCATTTAGCTCGGTTTCCATCTCCAATTCACCTACACATGAAATAGACTCTATTATGCACATAAAAAGTGTATTTTTACCATTAACACACATAAAATGTAGGGATATAACATGTTAAACCATGAATTCTAGCCTCGCATCAATACCCTACACTTAAACATTTGCTCGTCCTCGAGCAATCAAACTATACTCATGTACACAACTTATTAAGCAAATCCCTTAACATGTTATACCAAGAATTTTTAAAACTTTTCAATCGCAGAGGTGTGACATCCTTGCCTCAATAGTTGACTCACATATACCATGCTTTATTCGCAATCCACTCACTACTCTAACATAGAGGTCAACAACATTGCCTTCGTGATTCATGTGCCCTCACAGAATTCAAGAGTTAGTTCCACACACAATGAAATTTAACAACATAGGAACTTAAGATCGAAAGAA